>ML815000.1:237733-273717 GCA_009831015.1 Picea engelmannii | reverse complement strand
ATGAACCAGAGGTTGAACTCATGACATAATACCAACAACAGAATAGACAGATAGTGAAAGAACCACTATCATTCTATCATGTGCAAGAATAAGCACCAGATGAAGATGATCTATGCAACATTCATATTACAGAAATTGAGGGAGAAAGAGAGGTGGAAGGTCCATCTCTAGAATCAGAAGTATTTATTGCGCCAATTAAGGTGAATAAAGTCAACATTGGGACAACTGATAATCCCAAAATGGACAGCATTGGAGACTACTGGGATGGACAAATAGTACAAAGATTAACAGAGTTACTGTGCAAATATAGTGACATGTTCCCAACGACCTTTATAGAGATGAAAGGAATAGCAGGAGAGCTACAAGAGAGGAAGATACCTCTCAATCCCGAGGCCAGATATGTCAGACAAAGACCTTATAGACTAAATCCAATATATAAGTAGAAGGTGAAAGCAGAATTGACAGAATGTTGGAAGCTGGTATCATAGAACCAGTGGAGGAATCTCAATGGATAAGCCCTATGGTAGTCCAAGAGAAGAAACAAGGCAGGATAAGGATTTGTGTAGATCCCAGTAAACTGAATGATGCGTTCCTACATGATCCTTTCCCCACACCGTTTACAAATGAAGTCATAGAGAATGTGGGAGGCCAAGAAGCATACTCATTTACAGATGGATTCTCAGGCTACCATCAGATCAAGATAGCTCCAAAAGATGGGTATAAGATTAATTTTTCCACATAATGGGGATCCTACCCATACACGGTCATGCCTTTTGGGATAAAGAATGCACCAGCTATATTCTCAATAGTAGTCATAACTACTTTCAAGGAGTTCATACATCAGTTTTTAGAAGTATATCTAGATGATTGGATTGTATATAGTATGTTAAAATACCATGTAGAAGTGTTAAGGCTAGTGTTGGAAAGATGCAGGAAGTGTCAGATATCATTGAAGATCAAGAAGTGCATTTTTGGGACACCCTTTGGAATATTTTTGGGCCATATAGTGTGGAAACAAGGCCTGCTAGTAGATCCTGCCAAGATTGCAATTATTGTCAAATTACCACCATCAAAATCAGTTGACCAGTTGAGAGCAACATTGGTAAATATAGGTTATTACAAAAATTTTATAAAAGGGTATGCACAAATTATTGTGCCAATGGAAAAAATGTTAAAGAATGATATTAAATTTCAGTGGAATGAGGACTGTCAACAAGGTTTGGACACCCTAAAAAAAAAGTTGGTCACAACACCTACTCTAGTATTCCCGGATTGGGAAAAGACTTTTGATGTGCATGTAAATGCATTAGCTATAGCACTTGGAGCAATTATGGCACAGCCAGGAGTAGGAGATTTGGACCATCCTATAGAATTTGCAAGAAGAAAAATATCATAATCAGAGAAGAACTACAATACTAAGGAAAGAGAAGGCCTAGATATGGTCTATGCACTTCAGAAGTTCAGACATTACTTACTAGGAAAACACTTTAAAATTTTCACAGATCATTCAGCCCTCAAATACCTTGTCAACAAGCCAGTGTTGGGGGGGAGCATCTGTAGATGGCTACTGTTATTTAAATAATTTGACTTTGAATTAATAGTCAAACTAGGGAAGTTGAATGAAGGACTTGATCACCTGTCAGGGGTAATGAATGGAGAAGAACCTACCAACTTGGAAGACAACTTCCCTAATGCACAGTTATTTTCAGTACAAGTAGATGATGAATATTTTGCTAACATTATTGAATACTTGAGTACAAGGATTGCACCACAAGAATTTAACACTACGCAGAAGAAAAATCTGGTAGTCAGAGCTGTAGACTATCAACTGATTGCAGGACATTTATACAAGATGGGTGCAGGCAACATTTTGAGAAGATGTGTATTAGAACATGAAAGGCCTAGAATTTTGGCAGAATCTCATGAGGGAATAGTTGGAGGACATTATGCAGGAAAAGATACAGTGCAAAAGGTATTCCGTGCAGGACTATGGTGGCCAATAATTCACATAGATGCTAAGGAATACTACCAGAAATGTGATGTTTTTTAGAGGGTGGGAAAACCCAAGAGAAGGGACGAGATGTCCCTAAGACCACAAGTAACTTTGCAGGTATTTGAAAAATGGGAAATAGACATTTTGGGGCCAATCCATCCACCAACAAAGAGGTCAAGAGCAAGGTATATCATTACTGCGACAAAATACTTAACAGGATGGGAAGAAGCAAGACCAGTCAAAGACTGCAATGCAGAGACAAAAACACACTTATTGTTTGAGCAAGTGATCACCAAATTTGGCTATCCTAGGATTTTGATGAGTGACCAAGGTACTCACTTTATCAACAGTACTATCAGAGCTATGACATAGGTGTTTCAAGTCTACCATCAGAAGAGTACACCATACCATCCTCATGCAAATGGAACAGTAGAAGCCTTCAACAAGATCTTGGAGAATGCTCTGACAAAGATCTGCAATGTCAAGAGGGATGATTGGGACTTGAAAATACCAGCAGTAATATGGGCATACAGGACTACATGTAAGAAGCTGACAGGACAGACACCATTCAAGTTGGTGCATGGGTAAGAAGCGGTGGTGCCACTGGAATTCCTGGTACCCATTCTGAGCGTAGCAACAATCACCAACATGACAGAAAGAGGTGCAATAAAGAAAATATTAAATCAACTATTGGAGATGGAAGAGTATAGGATTCTGGTAGGATTTCACCAAGAGGTACAGAAGGCAAGAGACAAATCCTGGCATGCTAGACATATCAAGAGGAAAAGTTTCAAGGAAGGAGACCTAGTCTTTCTCTATGACAACAATTTTTTTCAACATCCCGATAAATTCAAAATGCATTGGCTGAGGCCATATGAAGTGAAGACTGTCACAGATGGGGGATTGGTACAACTAAAAGATTTGGGAGGAACCGAACTGAAATGAATGATCAATGGAAGTTGACTGAAACTGTACAGGGACAGTCGACCCCCTAACACTTAAAAGGTACAACGCAGTAAGAAACCATGTACATATTGTAGTATAGTAGAAACTGGGATAGAAAAATGACAAAAAGATGTAAAAAAGAGAAAAAGATGGAAAAATAAATACAAAAACAGAAAAGAAATAAATTACAAAAACAATGTGAAAAGTTGTGCGTAGTAATTACCATGATAGACATCAGAAGACCACGCGCAGTAAAAAGGGAAGTCGGTGTAAATGCACGCAAAAAATGAAAAGTGAACACAACTCGGTCTATAAAAGATGGAAAGCACATAGTATTCAACACTGAGAAAAATTTGGATCTTAGAGCGAGAAAAAGAATCTGTGCCCTAGCTACCAATTGACGAAGTAGCAAGCGAGGTTGTGAAAGTTGGAAAATATGACTCCATGAAAGTTTGGGTCACTGTGACAGTTTGTCCAGATTACCCGACAGAGCCAAAGGTGCAAAGAATGAATGTAGCAGCCGGAGAATACAGTTAAGCTCGAGGATGTTACCACCTCAGACCCAGACTATGTTAGCTCGACGTTGGTTGAGGGAGATCTTCCTATAGCGCATAAATGTGAGATAGGGCAGAGCTCCAGGACTGGGAACGATGCTTTGAACCCTAACCCTGAAGCATCTGCAAAACCTGATGACATAGTGGGACCGCAACAGTCCCAGGCACAAATGAAGTGTTGGTTGAATACATCACTGACCGACTAGAGTCTGGTAGGAAGGAAGAAGACACAGATGCAACAGAGGCAGACACATCTATTGCGGGGCATAAAAGAAAGACATTTAACAGTATGGAGATTACCCTCACTTTTCTCCTAGACGTAGTCCCCACTGTGGATGAAATGCTAGGAAAGGTACCCAAATTGAGGTGCACAGACCATGACGTGCACGACGCGACCAAATTTCCAGAGTTGGCCAAGAATAACTATTTGATTAACACAAGGGAAATTGGATCCCTAGGATGACTAGTGATGGAGCCAGCATAGTGGATCACAGGAATTTATAACTCAGGGATTATGAATCTTTTGGACATACTGCACTTTGGGCATGGTAAGAATGTCATCCTTTGCATCAAACAACCGGTCGCCTGGGTCCATGGAGGCATCCTATGGATGGATAGACCGATGCAGATCGACGTGGCATTGATTGTCAAGATCACATCACTGCCCACATTGGATGCATCGCTAGAAGAGTATCTAGATAACAAAGCACACAAGAAAGAACTAGAGGAACAAGTTAAAGTGCAGTTCAGCATGACCAAAGGAAGCAGAGGCGTTGTCATCAAAAACATTAATGACAATGTGATAAGGTTCACAAGAAAATTAATGGCGTGCAAGCTACTAAGGAAATGTCGCAGAGAGGAAGCGCCAGCAGGTGTGATTGTAGTTGTTGCGCAATACGCAAAGGGAGTGATGTTCATCTGAGCATCGTACATACTAAACCAGTTTCTACTTAACTGTCGCGACGTGCAGGAAAATGGAACTGAGTTAGATTACTCATGGCTAATAATATTGATAGCTTTGGCAGGGTAGCAGGAGCCCATGTTATCTGCATTCTTGGAAAGAGTGGGCAAATTCTATGCGGTCGTGTATGAGTCTCTTTGGAAAGCAAAGTATAACAAGATGTAGCAGGAAAACAACACTGTGTTTTCCATGTTGTTAGAAGAAATCCAACAGCACACAGGAATGTGTGGCGCATACATATGGAGGTAGCGTAGGAGACAGAGGGGATAGAAAAATTCAAGGAATCTCGACATCATATATGGATCCAAGCTACAGGGGATCCCAAAAAGGCGTGGCTAAAGATGCAGTATTGTGTCACTAGGGAGGAAGTGGAGTGGATTATCAAAGACTGGCCTGCGCAGTGGCAATCACTAGTAGCAAAACTAGCCACGAGGACAGGCACGACGCAGTCCTTCAAGCCCAAGGAAACGACTAAAGCAGGTTGATCAGCCCAAACAGGTAACCCCGCTGATAATAACAGAACAGCCACAGCGCGATCCCAACCAAGTGGAAGAAGCGTAGTACTAAAAAGGTCCTAGGAGAACGCCCACAGCAGCAAGAACAGGAAGTCGGCCACAAACTCGAAAAAATGAGATAACACAGGTCCCATAGGAAATAGGCCAAGGAAGAACAAGGGAGGTGCAACCCCATGGACATCAAGGCAGCCCGCGCAAGGAAAATATGCATGTAAGAAGAGGAAGTATGAAATAGAGGATGGGATGATGTAGAGCTTGTCGCAGATAAGGTCCAAGACATGAGTGAAGAAGTGGTCAAAACTGTAGTGGGGAAGAGGGAAGAGATTATGGCTAAGATCCTAGAAGTTCACAAAAACATATAGCAACTACAGAGTCGGGCAGAATCACGGGCCACCGTGCAGCAACAGGAGAAGGTACATAGGCCACCTACGCAAAAGAGGGAAAAAAGACTATGCAATTTGTTGTCCAGGGTAGGGAAACATTCACCATAACACGTCAAATGATCAGATTCGATCAAGAGACAATGCAAAAACCCCTGTAGGAGGTAGACCAAGTCAAGATGGTCATGGTTTACATACCAACAAAGGCCTTATACTGGCTACATGCTAGCGTCATGCAAGAAGTAAAGTCTAGGGTTCAGGCAGATGCCACAAATCTAGAGGTGGGCAGAGGGGTCACAGAGATGCTCCAGATAACATGCGACCAGTTGACTATGGAGAAGGAGGGAGAGAAAGAACGTGCAGAGAGATTGGAGCAAGGATTGACAATTACATACAACCAAATTTCGAACAACGCACAAGAAGTATAGAGAAGTGTAGAGGAGAAGATCAACCTCATCGCATAGACAATCGATCAGTACATGCAAGAGATCAAGGAATTAAAAGAGAAGCTCAACCCCATGACTCCTCCGGAGGTGAGAGAACAAAGGAAACAAGAAGCTACATTTCAAATAGACAAGATGAAGAAACAAGTTAGTGCAGTCGCATAATTGTTTGACCGAGCAGTGCAGCTCTGGACAATGCTGGAAGAGGATGAACAGGTTCAACTATGGAAGAAGAAAGAAAAAGTGCAGCTATCCAAGACCTTAAGCAGAGGCAGAAGACAATGAGTATCACATAATGCATGAAAGGTACTCAAGATATGAATAAGTTGTAGTCCAATTTGAAAGCAGCGCGGATGCAAAAACATGAGAGAGAAGAGAAAGTGGAACCACACCAGGAACAAGCAGCGAAGATTATCGTGCAGTTGGAGGGGGGAAAGAGAAACATGGTGCAGGCACACACAAAGAGCACAACATTGATCCATGAGGAGATCACAGTGTAGTCAGTAGAGGCACTGACAGGTAAAGATGCGAAGGTAAGAGAAAGAGGAAAGGAACTCGCAAACAAGTCCCACAACCTAGCAGAGGTTGTTCAGGGAGTGCGCACTGCCTAGGTGGATCGAGACGAGCCACATGTCTGTGTTGGGGGCCTGTTGGGTGCAGACCTATTTTGAGGAAATACCTATTTTTGGAAGGTAAAACCCAATTTTGGAGAAGAACAACTGGAAGGAAAAGCAACACGTAAGAGGAAAAGCCACATGCAAAGGAGGAAAGCATGCAAGGCGTGCATGTAGAAAAACCTAACCACGTTAGGGTTAGGGTTTTTGTAAGAGATTATAATGGTTGATAAGATGTAAATTAGTATAAATAAGTACCTAGGAGGTCTAGGTTGGGGTTCCTTGATATTGTTTAGTTCGGCTAGGAGAACTACTGTAAGATATGATATAATTTTGTAAGTCATTGAGTTGTAGGAGAGTCAAGTAGCTAGATATTAAGGGTTAGACCGTGGGCTAAGGAGCTTGGTGCGATCTAGTCAGCCTCACTCAGGTTGTGGAACCTATTTCGTGATTGTATGATCAGAATTGTAGTGCGCGCGGCGCCATATATTGCAGAAATATAAATAAAAGAGCCTTAGAAGCCAGATCTTTGTGAACGTAGCCCAGGAGGGGGTGAACCACGATAACACCTATGTTATGTGTGTTGTTTATTGTGTATTTACTTTATGTCAATACTTAGACTATGAATGGATGAATGAATACTTTTGTTAGATCTGTTAGAATGCATGCATAGGCTTAAAAGATGAACAAATCTTAAGAATAAATAGAAAGAACAATCAAATCAAGGCCTGAAGAAGAAGAAATACAATCCCAAATCCCCACTCTTTCCTAGATTGCAAGCACTTGAGCTTTGCAGTCATCCATAGAACTATCTTGGGTGAAACTGTGCAGTACATTCTGTGTGTTGTGTTGCCTTCTAGTTTACCAGAAGGGCAGATAGTTTTAGAGGGTTTTGTTGGAAACGTGTTCAGATTTGAACCTAGGTCAGCCCAAGTAGTGGATAGAGAGATTAATAACCAATAGGCTCCCACAAAATCTGGAAGATGTTGTCCACATACAATCACCGGTGGTTAGAGTTGATTCCACAAGTTCCACTATGTCAAGTTGACTCAATGGGACTTGACCTGACTGACTATCCATCCAACTCATAGTTGATTGCAGGGTTGGTTCATCCACCACCCGACTATCTTTGACTATTGGTCAACCGTCTGACTGACATGCACATATACTACTCGACCTACTAGTGTGGTGTGTTGGTTGATTGCCCGACCAACTGTTTCCAAATGTAGGTCGACCTCTCGGCTAATTGAACCTAGAATATGTGTGATGAACCATCAATGCTTGATCTTCCAGGACTGCATAGTTATAATGCATGTATGGTAATAAACCATTGTTAATGATTTTGAAGAAGTCCTACTATATCTACCTATACCTTAAACACTCTCGGTTGCACCTTGGGTGATATCTTCTTCTTTTTGGGAACATTGAATATGCTAATGCTACTATACTACAATTGAGCCTTTGTTGGTAATGCATGAGAAACTTGGTTTCGATCTAATGCTAATAAATGGTTATGTTTTCAAGGCCCATTTTTTGAAGGGAGATAACTATAGGATGAGTGGTAGGATTTATAAGTACATGATCCAAAATTGGTGGGAGAAAAGATTTGAATACTTGTCGTAAAAGAGGTTGAGTTGTGTGAATGGGATGCTTAGATGTGTCCAAAATATGTATTCTATGATGGCCCATCTCAAGAGTAGTATTTGGTGTTTTGGTATGGATTCTCTGTAAGTCTATACAAGTGGCTGAAGAGACTTGAGGAAGCTCCATAGTACAAAGATTGACAAAGAAAGAACACTTATTGAACCATTTCAAATATAATTCTGCTATAGTGAATAGATTCCCAGATTACTCATGCTGTGGGTTTTTGGGTTGAAAATACCGTAGAAGGGTATATTATAAAATTTTACTACAAAACTGCCAATCTTTTTCCAGAATAGAAGTGCTTAAGAAAGGAGATTCAGGTAGACTAGTGTGGGAAATCCCCCTCTAGATAAAGATATTTTTGGTAGAAGAGAGAATGTTTCCATTTACCCATGTAGACATGGTTGAGAAATTTCACTATGCCATGGGGGCTAGTTGGAACAATGTTGGTGAGTTGTAGGAAAATAGTAGAATGGGGGAGGGGGAATTAGAGACTGGTGAGGGGGATTAATGGGTTCTAAGGAGGTTCTCCATTCCAAATCGATAATGGAATAACTAGATGAAAGTAGTGTGGAAGAGAAGTGGGTAGGTACAAAAGGAAATTAGTGATGAAGGTAGTAATGAGGGAAGGCCAAAAGAGTTGTAGAAGCTAAGAAGATAAGGAGAGTTGTCCAACTCATGGTTAAGAGAGAGAGAATCCATATACATGAGCTTGGGTTATCCCTTTTAAAAGGGAGAGAGATGTTGCATAATATCTACACTTTGGTCTAGACTCTAATGAAGAATGTTGCATGTAGCTTTTTGACTACTAAAGTCTAGAAAGGTATACATACCCTAGCCCCTTCTAAGTTTGAACCTATGATCTCCAAAAAGAAAACACATGTTCTAAATCATTAGACCCACTAATATTGTATATGTATGCATGAAGAATACCACATACCATAGATATAAGTATTGCAACTCACCCATATCATACAAGGTATATCACGGAGGAATTGAAAAAATGATTACGTCAGCATGCTGGATGATGAGATTGACCACCGTGATGAGTCACACTTTTATTTTTGGTGATGAGCACCGACATGGTGTGAGTCAGATTTCGATTGTGAGTAAAGATGCCAAAACTATCTCTTTCAAAACTTTGAGCTGTGCAGAACGTGGTAGACCGCGGACCATTAGGAAGGACCCCACATTGGTGGGGTAAATAATATGATTAGTCTTCTCGACATAAATATTCTCACTCGTTTTCTTTGCAGGAAGGACCCCACATTGGTGCAGTAAATAATAAATAGATAGTTACAGTTTCGTTTTTGGCAGAACATGGTAGACCCGCCGACGTGATTGGCAGAACGTGGTAGACCCGCCGATGCGTTGCATTTTTAATAATAAATATTTCTCTGTAAGCTTCGTGTTGTGCAGGACGTGGTAGACGCGCCGACGTGATTAGATAGAGTTACTGTTAGAATAGTCCAAATGTGGCTGTCTATTTCTTGAAAAGCTGTGTGTTGTGCAGAAAGTGGTAGACCCGCCGATCATTAGGAAGGACCCCACATTGGTACACAATAAATAATAAATAGATAGTTACAGTTTAGCTGAGACGTGGAAGTCTACAGAGCAGCTGGAAAAACTGACGGATGATATGTTTGATTGGCCTTTTCAAATATGTTTTTATATAAATATTTTTATTTTTTTCTCCTATTCAGTTTTAGTTTTGAATCAAAGATAATTTTCCAATATATATAGAGTTGAAGTCATTACAATAAACATATTATGAACTTTATTCATGTTATTTATGTGAATTGAATCCACGTGGGGAGGATAATAATCATTCCTTACAACCATTCAAATTAAATCCAATTAACATCTTTACTTTATCTTGATTTCATTTGTCTCTTTTAATATTATTTTATTTACGGATTAACTTTCCTTTGATTTCATGTTTCATTGAAAGATAAATGTGGCATTTTTCAATAATAAATATTTTCACCTTTCTAATTAAATTTCATTCATTACTTGTGATTTAATACGTGTATAGTAAATTTGTAAAAAAAATTTGCAATACTCCTAACACTTTCTATTCCATGTAGCTTCCTATAGTTACATATGTTTCTATTGCACAATTTTGGATTTTTAGGGTTTTTAAAGAATGGGTGGTAGTGGTAGCAAATGTATGAAATGGTAGATGGAGGATGTGGCATAAATGGAGTTGAGTGAAACACTGATATATATGATGGATGAATGTTGTATGGCCATTATGGTTTTTATATGGAGGATAGGTATGGTGGTGGAAATGTTGGAAGGAAGTGGTGGAAAGGATGATTGGAGCCTTGAAGAGTATAAATACAATATCATGAAGGGTTCCATATATCTGCAACATTGTTTTGATCATTTTATAGTGTAGAAATTATGATTGTGTCTTTGAGAAGAATTGAAATTGTATTTGTCTATAGGTGCACCTGTTGTTGTCATTTTGAAGTTGATTTTGAGTGTCTTTGCTAGGATTGTTGACTATGTTGATACCTCCTTTGTTTGATGCAACTGATTTGCAATGTCTAATTAGTCAAAAGGACTAATATGATATCTTGTATGTGATGATTAAGTTTTCCTTTTGATGTTGAAGTTGTGAAGTATCTGTACAGATTTTGTACAATATATGTGCATAGCCATAATATTGCTAGTGTGGACAAAAGATTATTGTATATACCTATTGGTGTTGATGCATAATCATCATATTGTTGGTTTTGACCATAAGAATATCAGTGTGTTGTTATACTTTGACAATAGACGAATGCATTGTTTTGTTATCCTCGGAAAGAACAAATTGCTTTATATTGTAATTGTGACACATAGTGGTTTTGCAAGATGGATGATGATGATAACGATGGTCATTGTGGTGTTGTTACATGTTTGTTGGGTATGGTGTAATGGATTTGTGAGGTGGGTAATGATGATGATGAAGATGTGGATGAAATGGAGGATATGAAGGAAGTGTGAAGTATGGATGGGTTATGAAATGGAACATGATGAGACTTACAAATAGTATGTATGATGTTGCTTTATTGGCATGCTTTTGTAATGGTTGTATATTGATCCCTTTTCGTTTTTATGTTGTTGTAGCGTATTTGAAGTTCTTTATCCCTTGTTCTAGTTTGAGCCTTGTTGCCAACCCTACATAATTTTTTCCTTGTAAAGTGACAAATGACAATTCTTGTAGTTGTCGGCACCTCCTTCTGTAAATATTTATATTTGAAGGTGACTTGTGGGTTGTAAGAAGATGTTTTTATTGTTTCTATTTATTTTATTTTGTGTTTTCATACTTCATTCATGACTGAAAGCATGAATGAAGCATTAAATCTTATCATATATTCGTTTTGCAATTGTATCTAAGGCTTGGTTTTTGGAAGGGTCATTGTGCTTACAACTCTTTTAATGAATGTTGTTTTTGCTTTGAATCTTATCATATATCAAGGAAAAAAATGTTTTGAGTTACTCATGGACTATAAGTTGATATTTTGGAGGCTTTGTATATCAAGAATCGATTGGCATGGACTATAGGCTTGTTTCTTTTAAAATTATTGGTAAGTCGATTTTGATTTTAAATTTTTGATGTGCTTTGGCTTGTAAAACGCATCCTTTCCTAACCTTTTCAATTCGAT
Organism: Picea engelmannii; assembly: GCA_009831015.1. NCBI lineage: Eukaryota > Viridiplantae > Streptophyta > Pinopsida > Pinales > Pinaceae > Picea > Picea engelmannii. The sequence continues at coordinate 262,012 of ML815000.1, read as the reverse complement.
CACACTCATCACATAGCGTGGGGATTTAACATATCAAGATCGTACCCTGTACATCATTTTAGCTGGCAGGTTGATTTGAAAGGCCTATCATTACGAGCTAGGGTCTTGAGCCATGCTTTGTACTCTAAAAATTCATTACCAGAAACGCCCAATTTTCATGAATGTAAACCCCATTGCTTATCTTATGGTTTCCCTGGTGTGTTCCTAATTTTGTTTCCATCATTTTAGCTTGGGCTTACCTCCTACCACTGCCATCTAAACCCACAGTTGGTCTATTCGCTCTTGTTACAGTCTATTCAATCCCGTTTTTGCTTGCCAGAGACACGATTTTGCGGGAGAGATTATGAGCAAACCACTACAAATTAGAACAAACCCTTTAAAACCCAGAACGGAAATGAAGCCATTTACCTTCATAGTGGATAGATTCTTAAAAAACAATACAGTTTTAGAGGTATGCTTCGTTTTTTGGACAACATTTTTTCAGAAATTTTGTTTTGCCTGAGTTTTCCTTTTCTTTCCCTTTCCTCTCTATGGGTGTGAAGATATGCAACAAATGGCTGAACTCTGTCATAAATAGAAGAAAAAATCTGCTATCAAAGTCCTGTGTGTTAATCTACACAATTTCTATCTCTTCACTCAACCAAACTTCGCTCCTTGGCTAATCTCCAGGGGTAAGAAACCACGGTGTCGTTGTTTTCTTTAGAATAACTTTGGAACATGTAAGGGATATGTAGAAATTTTTTTTTCTCTCCTACTCTTGTTTCTGAGTTTGATCAAGGTTTCATTTACAAATCAATAATCTAGTTTTAATTTGATAAACAAGAGGATTAAGCAGGCTGGATAATACTCAACCAATTTCACTATTTTAAATCCAGATTTGTAGGTATCCTCTTGGTCAAATTGCAGAGATAGTAAATAATTTTTTTTTTGTTTTTGATTTGATTATGATTTGAAAATAAAATAGATTAGATTTTTTATTTTTCTTTCCTATTTCAGCTAGCTATAGAAACCTGTAGCTTGTCTTTTTTTTTTAAATTAGTTTGAATTCAAGTCATCTTTAAATAAAAATTAGTAATTAGTTATTAATAATTATCTAACATTGCTCTCATTTCATTTTTTCAGGGCTGAATGTATCTGATGTTGAGATAATGGGATGGAGCATGCTGGACTTAGTTGATTTGTTATCTCTTTATGCTTATTTTGTATTTGGATAAAAACTTTCATAGATTCTGGAAGATATAGTAGATCATGAGAGTTTTCAGGCCTCCTATATTTGTAAAGTTTCGGATTTTTACGAGATCTACTCCTATCTTAGAAGATAGGAAGTTAAGCTTCAATAAACTCTTTAAATACTTTGTACTTTGTAATGAAAACTATCCTCGCCTGGGGCAGAAGATGGATGTTTGATTTACAGACTTTAATGGAACAACAATGCACATTTCGGCTTTAGCTTCTTGTGGATGGTGTCTTCATTTAAGTTTATGTTTATCTTGATATGATAATAAGTTTTGATAGCTTTAGTCTTCATGATTTATTATGTTATTGGGATAATTCCTTTATAAATGTTGTCCATAACTAATGCTTCAGATATTAATCGTGTGATCATCTATTCAGTTTAATTATAAGATTTATCCTTTAATTTTCATTGAAAGATTAAATGCAAGCATGTTTGCTAACATATTTTTCTTAATGCAATTACTTGCAATCATGAGATCACAATGACTAATTGCATCTCTCATTCTGTTATTAAAACTCAACAGTCAACATATTGTTCTGCATTTATTCCGAACAATTTCAAGATTCATTGCAGGTTTATCTCTTGGACAAGCTGGCTGGATGTTCTCTAATCGTACAGATGTTTGGGTGCATGCCGATTAGCTCATTAACATGTTAGTTTATTTATTTTTGTCGTTTGTTTGTCTTTGAAACTCAAATATATGGTCTGGCTTTGACCATCCATATACTTCTATTTCATAGTATATTTTTCTATTTTGGTTTAGATTAATAAAGAGAAAACAGAAAAAATATCTTATGTGCTTTCTTTATCTTCTTTTGTTAAAGAAGTCATTTTCATAGAGTTTAGTAATTTTAGATTAAAACTTGTAGCTTGTAAATAATGTATATAAATGAGAGTTATTTATCTTTTGCTTAAATACGCCCATTACATTCACATTAGAGCATATGTACATATATATAGTATTTAGTAATTAGTAATTAGTAATTTATTTCTTTTGTTTTATTTCATTTCTTTTAGGATTCTTAGATTGGCCAACGGAGCCATTAAACCCGTTAGAACGAGTTATACCAAACGGCTTGGGTTACTTAGACAACCCCGGACTGGACTCGCACTTCCAATTGACGGATGGTCATTTTTGTCCGTCAACAAATGGTGCTAGAAGGAGGGCCGACTGATAAGATGGCCTTGTAGGAGTTTTTTTTTTTCAAATGTATTCAATTTCCCCATGGCTCCCCAAATCACTATGTTGGAACATGCTTTCCACTTCTCACTACCAGTTATTCCCAACAAGACAACTAATCTCTTTTCAGAACTCACCTTCGATGGTGAAGGGAACACATCTACAATAGACCATATTTCTAAATTTCTTTATGAATGTTTAAGACATAAGATCGTTGATCCTAATGTTACATGCAGATTGTTCTCTCTCACTTTATGAGATCGGGTTAAATGTTGGTTTGAATCTTTTCCAACTGATTCGATTCATTCTTTGTCTGATTTTGTATTTGAGTTTTTATCAGACTTTAACAATTATGCTTATGATGAATTAAGTGATGAATTAAGTTACTTAAGGAAAGAAAACGATGAATCTTTTGATGATTTTGCAATTAGGTTCATTCATGTTTGTACTAGGTTCCCTTTGAAAGAAATGTCGCTTATTAATGAGTGGTTTAAATATCTCATTTCTCTCTCAGACGAGCCAGATCAATTAATTGTTAACCAATCTGAATTGAGCACTAACACTCAATCTCAAGATGGTTCAGATTTTGATGTTGATCTTGAAGATTTTGAAGCACCACAATTTTTGTCAACTTCTTTCATTTTGGAAAATCATGAGCAACATCATCCTTTACAAAATGCAATTGTCACATCTAATCATTCTTTGCAAACAATCTCTCCTCCCATTGAAGAAGGAACCTTGACTTTAAAAGATGTCAGTTGTCACACTCTCATAGATTTTATAATTGTTTCTAAAGTAAAAGAGGTTGAATTTGAAGTTGATAATCATGTGGATGATAAACTTGCCCCTAATTTAGTTGAACAGATCCATGATCAATCAATAGGAGACAAAATCATTAGTCATACTATTAATCAACCTTCTATCTCTAGTGATTTGCCTTCAATTTTTCCCTTCCACGATGAACCAAATTGTTTCTTAAAAACTGTCTCGTATTACTTGAAAGAGAATGCAAAAGAGGATGATTAGTTTATACAAGGAGAGGGGAAAAAACCAGATTTCGAAACGCGTATACCTATCATTTCAAGAGATGCATTCTGTCTCCTTAATTCTTCTACATATTATTCCTTCTACCCTGATATTTTTGATCCTAATGTTGTGCGATTACATGTTCCATATTACCTTGGAGAGAATTCAACATTATGTAATCAGGTACACAGAGATCATCGAATAGAAGATAAAGAGGGAAATAATTCTTCCCATGAAGATATTAATTTTTATTCTCATCAATTATCTGTGGGTAAATCAAGAAATGATTTGAAAGAATCCCGAATTGCATATTCCATTGATACATCCCAATTTGTGTTTCGAGAAGGATCTAAATTTTTCCATGATCAATTATTTGAGGTTGAAAAATATAATCGGCCAAATATTACTACCAATGATGTTTTATCGGTCGTTCCATCTAGTTCACCTCAAATAGTTAACCTTGAAATATCTAAACTCAATACAAAGTTTCAAGAGAATGAAACACTTATTTTCCGTTCGAGAAACATGATAAGTTTTCGCCATCTTGTTCCGACCTTTTTACAAGATTCTTTCCTTGATAGTCTAATACTTTATTCTCACCAGGAATATTTCTCGCATGTGAATTCTTTCAAACCATCCAATGTTAGTAATTGCATGTATCATGATAGTATTGCAGATTGGTTGGAGGATTCATATCTCGAAAAGTTCCCAGGGAATGGTAAGATTATCTTCGCTTTATTTAGAGATCAAGGAGGTAACTTCAACACACTCATTTTATATCCTTCAGATGGAGAAAATATGGAATTAAAGGAAGATTGTCAGGAGGATGGGGCACTTCGGTTTAGGCCGATGGTTATGGCAGGTCCCTGTAACTCTCACAACCTTCATAATCTCATTCTTTCATATTGTTGTAACCCATATAATGACAAAATTTCCGAATGGTTGGAGGATTCATACAACAAGAATGTTCAAGGGAATGGTAAGATCATGCTTTCCTTGTTTTTAAAAGATGATGATAAAGGTGAGTATGATGTATTTTTATCATTTTTCGACATACTACCATTCTTGTTAGCAATATGTGATTTTGTTTCTACTGTAGGATTGGAGTTTCTCCGATGGCTACATTGGAAGCATGACTTCACGTAGTATTCTGATTTGTTTATTAGTTAGGGTAGGTTTAGGAGTAGGTTTTCTTTTAGTTTTATTCCTCACTATTTCTCTTTGTAATAATGCAGTCATGAGCACAAGTGGACGCACCACGAGAACCATAATATGACAATTGTCAGGGAAGTCTGCATGATCCTTTTCTCTTTGCTTTTCATTGAATATTTCTTTTCAAAGCCGCAATATTATTATGAAAATTTTAAATGGAAAATAAAGAGATAAATAAATCTGAATTGTAAATTCAACCCTGACCTGAGGTACCACGAATAGGAATGCTTTCACATTGATGAGGTTTTTTCTATTTTCTTTCAGTTTCTCAAGAAATATTTCGCGTGATGTTTTCGGATCCACCTTTGTACATGTTTTTTCTGTTTTGATTTATTTTTGTTTTTTGATTTTGGTTATTTTCATTATTGTTTGTTTTTATCGCTTTCTGAATAAAACATGCCTATCTCACAGTTTAGTTCAAAGAAGGAAAACAAAATGCTTCATCTTAAAACAACTGTTAAGGACTGTCAGAGTGTCAACTGTTGTAATTTCCTAAAACACGGACTAGTTAAAGAGGTTTTTTTTATTCATAATTGATTTCATGGTTCCACTTTGCAATTATGAGCAGACACGAATATCATTAAAATCTCTTTATGTTGTCCCTGCTTTTAAGAAAGCGACTCAAGGATGTCTTCCTGTCCTCGAAAAATTAGTTTCATCAGGAAACTATTTTCAGATCATAATGAAGGTTATCAAGTGAAAATTAAAAGTCTAGAAAATAACAAGTCTTGTAAAAACTGGAATTTCCAGCATCACCCCACTCTTCTGAATGTCTTTAAATTTATATCAGATTGTGAATAATTTCTCAAGAGTCGTGGAAAGTGTTTGTAAACCCGTCGAGACACTGAACATGACTGCTGGTAGCGGGTGAATGCATGCATGATGCCAAGACAACTTCAATGGGGTACTGAACAGGCCTGCTGGCAGCGAAGCGATGTCGAGTTAGGGAAAATTCTTAGGTATAAATTTTGATATTGATCATAAAGCATCCTTCATTCTGGATTGAAATTTCTTGGACAGGATAGAGGCGTCAAAGTGGGTTAATTGAAATCCATGTCGAGGCTATGGATGCCTGCTAGCAGCAGTGGCCCTGTCAGCAGTATTGGAGCCATTAACTTAAACATTGTGGCCCTCATTTGTAAAATCTGTTACCAGATTTCATTTTTAACAAAAGACGTCTGAAACTGGACCATGTAATGATTGTCAAGATGCTTAATGTCTTTCGGCTGTTCTTTGATCTGAAATCATTTTAATAATTCTAACCTGAACTCATCAGTGATATAGAGATAACTGCTTCTCCCAGTAAGTCACCATTGTTGGTAGCCCTACATGTTTTCACTTTTTAAAAGCGACAAATGATAATTTATGTAGTTGCCTACATGTGGTCATGGGGTTAGTGCTTTTTGAAAGTAGCTTTGAACTGTAAAATGATGTTTCAGTTATTCCTAGTTTTTTCTTCCTCTTCGTTTTCGTGCTTCGTTCATGACTAAAAGCATGAACGAAGCACTAAAACTTATAATTGTATCACCATTTGTTTTTAGGTTTATGAAAGCTAGATGTCTTTACAGATTTTTTTTTAATGAAGGCTATTTTGTTGTGAAGCTCATCTTGTTGATTGCTCTAAAGTGGCTCGTCGATTGTGAAGTGGGCTTTGATTTTTGTTTGTGTAAAACACCATGACTCCTTTAAACTTAAACTAGGTTATATATCATTGAGGCTCTTGGTAAGACCTATTCCTATCAGTACACTTTGGTTCACGATTTTTCTCCTTACCTAAACCTTAGAAATCAACTCCACTTTGTTGCACGATGGTAAAATTTGAATGAACCTTGGCATATCTTGTACCCTGTGGGAGGTCGCAGCCTGACAACGATATGCCCATCATTTCGATTTAAGTCTCGGGCTTTGTCCTGTACCCTCAATGACTCATTACATGAAACTCCCAATTCTCTTATGAAACCACTTATTCCTTCATTTAATTCGCGCATGGGTTTTGTTTCTTTGGTTCTTGCCATGGTCTCTTTTGTTTTTGAAACTCTTCATGCTTACAGTGATCTCTTTCTTCTTTCATGACTATTGGTATGTTAAACCTTTATGGCCCCTTTCATCCAAGTAGATCCGAACAACCCTGAAGTTTTACACATTTTCTATTACATAGCAAAGTTTAATCCCGTTTTTGCTTGCTGGAGACACGTTTTTGCAGGAGAGATTTTGAGCAAACCGTTACGAATTAGAACAAACCCTTTAAAACCCATAACGGAAATGAGCCCATTTACCTTCAACAAGGACAGATTCTTCAAAAACGATACAATTTCAGAGGTATGCTTCATTTTTTGGACAACATTGTTTTAGAAATATTGTTTCGCCTGAGTTTTCCTTTTCTTTCCCTTTCCTCTCTGTGGGTGTGAATATATGCAACAAATGGCTGAACTCTATCATAAACAGAAGAAAAAATCTTTTGTCAAAGTCCTGTGTGTTAATCTACACAATTTCTATCTCTTCTCTCAACCAAACTTCGCTCTTTGGCTAATCTCCAAGGGTAAGAAACCACAGTCCCTTTCACTGACAGAGCAATTCCTTCATCTAAAGGAGCATGTGTTATGGCCATCCTCAATGAGCCTATGCCCGAGAAAATAGATGCTGAGCCGAAAGCCTTTGAATTGCATGGCCATGAACAACACGCCTATCTTAACACCTCTGCTAAGAACGCAAACATGCCTTCATACAAACCGTCTAAGGGCGACATGGATATAGGGTTTAAAAATAAAAGGGCAGGTAGGTTAATCTCAAGAAACCTACAAAATAAATCGAACTCTCATGTCATCTCGATCAAAATGATCGAGGTCTATGAGAGCTCTGATTCTGAGATCGAAAGATTCTTGGCCGAAGAAGACCCTCCTTGCCTCAAACCAGATCTCGGCCAGGCTTATAATTTCATAGATAATTTGCCTCCCTACCTGAAGCACAACCAAGGCTTCCCAGGTATCAAGTTCGATAAAAAACCCATAGGCAACAATGGAGACGTTCTGATATTCGGTCGTGGACATCCTCAAACAACTATCATAGATCCATGGTGTGATGTTTGTCTATTTTGGATCGATAAGTATTACATAGACATACCTTTTTTTCAATTGCAAATCAAAACCCTCACTACTCAGATCGACTCATTAAAGAATGAAAATCGTAGACTAAATTCCACTGTCCAAAGGCAAGGCAAGCAATTGAAAAGGACTGGGAACATAATAGTAAAGAATGCTGAGAGTGTTACAACAATTGTTAATTCTGAGATCCTGTGAACCAAATTTAGCATGCAGTTAAGAGATAAAGATTTGATTGATTGCTTTAGTTTTAGTTTATTTATTTTCTTTAATTACATAGATTTAATTAGATTTCCGTTGTTAAAATAAAACTAGCTACATAATCAGTTGATTCTATAGCCAGTTTATCTTCATTCAAATTTATGGAAACCATTGGTCATAATAGTATCTAAACTCCTTTATTTTCGTTTTGTCTTTCAGGATATCAAGTAATTGATGGTGATCTCATTATGTGGACTATTTCTGAGCTCATTTGGCATATCTTTTGTAAACATAAATAAGTTTTTTTTAGTTTTGAGAGATTCATTGTGATATGGAGTCACTAGTACATTTGGGTCAAATTTCGACGGCGCGTTTGATGCAATTTCCACTTTATATTTTCAGGAGAACGTGACGTAGGGTGCGCCACCCTGGGGGCACGTCCGCTCACAGGACCTTCTATTTCCTTCCTGGCTCGAAGAACTCAAAGGTTCTCTATTTCCCTATCGGGAAATATTCCACCCACATAAATCTCTTCAGGGACTCCCCTCCTTCTATCGGGGTTCCCACTATCAGAGTTTTGACACCCATGAGTTTTTGGCAACTTGAATCACCGATCCATGATCTCCGATGCGCTCCTTTATTGCCTTATCCCTACTGGGCTAATCCTTTAGTCCACATGACCGGCTCTTATACGACCGCATCTGTAACTCCCATCAGGGTTTCGGGGTTTGCGTTGTCGAAATACTTGTGTCTCCAAGACTCGCAATTTCCCAAATCGCGACGTGCCTTTTTCACGACATCCCTCTGGCTATAGACTTCGACTCATAGGACTGCTACCCGATGACCACGGTCTTATCTCTCATCGGAGTTCGGGATTTCGAGACTCTTGATGTCCCGTTTCCTTCGACCATCGGAACTCCGATTTCCTGATTTTTCGACTCTTGCCAGGTCCCTGACACCTATCCTCCACTAGCTCCGACTGTGGCCCACATGACCCTTCCGTCGGGATATCGTGTTTCGCGATTCCGAGCGGCAAATGTTTTCTTACCTTCGAAATCCCCGATGCTCCGAACTCCGACCCTTCTGGATCTATTGACACGTGTCCCACTGATGGACGGTCCTAGACTTGTCGGGATATCGTGGATCTTGATTCCTGATGTTGTGATTTCTTTGTCTTAAGAAACCCCGAAGTGCCAAACCCCGACTCTCTCTGGATTTCTGACGCGTGTCCTGTCCGAGATCCACGGCTCTGATTTCTCTCGGTATTTCGAGACTCGAGAGGTCTCGAGTTTCTTGACTTGTGAAACTCTAATGCCTCAATATCCCGATGCCCCACTAGGACTTAAACCCTGTGCAGCTTCTGTCCAATCGGACGGTTGACGGGCAACCCAACAATGATCCTACGTCTCACAATCCTTTTAGCTCGAACTCCAGTTGTAACTGTAACCTCGACACTACTCTAGTAGATCTGACGGCTGGCGGGATTTTGGAACTCCTCTCCACAATATCCTATCCGTCGACCCCTTCTTCCTGATGAAATCTACGAAACGGCTAAGTATCCCTCCACGGAAACTCACCACCTGCACGCGAACTTATGACGCCTGCTTAATCCTTCAAGGCACAACCTCTCTGTGCAATCTTTCAACGGGTTTAAAGGTTCTACTTTTCTTGAGCTTTCCCAACTCTGATTCTTTTAGAGGGACTTGCACGCACTCCTTGCGGCAAACATTCAACAACTTCCAAGTGTTGAATCCTTTCGACCCTGCGCACTTCTGCAGCAGCAGTCTTCAAGTTCTTTTCTCAGAATCGCAACCCTGAGTCTCGGCTTGGCCTGCGCACTCCTTGCACGGCTCCTATGCCCAAATACACTTGTTGAGTAAATGAGAACAACAGTTAGACTATCTGAGTCCTCTGTCAACGCACTCCTTGGGGACAACTTCGACTGCACTCCTTGCAAGAAATCTCTCACTCAGACAGAAAAACAATTGAAACTCATCTCCTCATCCTCTCAGACTTCACATTCAAACATGAAATCATATGCACAGCATATCAAAACAAATGCATAATAGGAAAGAAAACATTCATGAGCATATTATCAACACAGAGAAACAACACAAGACCATTGATTTGAATCAAAGCTTTCTTCTATTAATTCAAATGTTTGTACATGGGTGTTCTTCATACAATTCTATGCATGCTCTTCTTCTGAATGATTGATTATTGTTACAATGATACAATGAGGGTGTCTATATCCGTTTTCCCTCTTGGACTCTACGCTATCAAATCTACAATTAAATTCCTATCTACCAGCATTAACTATATTAAATACCGGCTATCTACCTAAGGACGAGAGCTATCCGCTCAAGGTCCATTACAATATACAAGTGCTCTCCTTCATAAATGACTTCATTAAAGATTTGCGCAACAATCCCAAAGTGTTTTTCAAAACTTGCGTTTCTTATCCAGCTGTCTTTCTGCTTCCGTGCTGGCTCGCTTGATGAGTTGGCGATGCTCCTGCATCATACTCCTCGGCTTGAAAAATTTCATGGGCTCCTGTCCATGAGCTCCTGCACGGTCTGTCCATGCCTCTGTATCACTGCTTCGGTCTCCCAGCTGGCATCTTCAACTGGATGATTCTTCCACTTGAACAGATATTCAAATTATTCTTTCCTTCTGGTCTTCTTACCCACTCTCTTGTCCAGTATGCACTCCATCTGTGGCTTCTCTACAACTGACAATTGTTTCATCCACTAGATCACTGGTTCCTCAGTTCCAATCTCTGCTTCTCCTGCTCTATATGGGTATAAATCTGCGATGTTAAATATCGGAGATATCTCGATGTCATCTAGCAACTCAATCTCATAAGAATTTTCTTCGAATTTTCTCAAGACCTTGCATGGCCCGATTTTCTTCATTTTAAGATTATTGTATGTTCCCCTTGGGAACCTTTCTTTCCTCAAATGTGCCAGAACTAGATCACCAACCTCAAACTGAAGTTGTCTCTGATGCTGATCTGCTCTGCACTTGTACTCCTGATCTGATCTCAACAGTCTCTCCTTCACCTGACTGTGAAGTTCTTTCATCGCCTCAGTGAATTCTTCTACACTAGCGCTGCTAGTAGAAGTCTGTTCTGAATCTCGCAATTCAGAAACTCCTCTCGGCTGCATCCCATATACAACCTGAAATGGACTTTTCCCTGTACTCCTGTTCACTGAGTCGTTGTATGCAAACTCGGCCTGTGGCAATATGTGGTCCCAACTGCTATGGTGCTCTGTCACCAAGCTTATCAGCAAGTCTCCCAGACTTCTGTTCACCACTTCAGTTTGTCCATCCGTCTGTGGATGATAAGTAGAACTAAACATCAAGTTAGTTCCCAGCTTCTTCCATAATGTCCTCCAAAATTGCCCTAAGAACTTTGTATCTCTGTCCAAAACAATACTTCTGGGTAAGCCGTGAAGTCTAACGACCTCTTTGAAAAACAGATTTGCAATATGAGTCGCATCACTGGTTTTCTGGCATGGGATAAAATCTGCCATTTTAGAAAACCTGTCTACTACCACAAAGATGGAATCAACACCCCTTTGCGTCCTTGGCAAACCCAATACAAAATCCATGCTAATTTCATCCCACGGCCTCTCGGGTATGGGTAATGGTTGATAGAAACCCGCATTCTGCTTTCTTCCCTTTGAATGCTGGAAAATCCTGCACCTGTCTACAAACCGCTTGACCTCTGACCGCATCCCTGGCCAAAAGTATGATTTTCTCAGCTTTGCAAATGTCTTGTCGTGACCAAAATGCCCTGCCAAGCCTCCATTGTGTTTCTCTTTTAACAGGTTCTCCCTCATGGAGCATTTCGGAATACACAGTTGATTGCCTATGAACAACAATCCCTCCTGGATCATATAATCTATCCACGGGCTTCTGTCTCTGAGAACTGGATTCTCAGCTGCTTCATATGCTTCTGCAAAAGCTGCATCCCCTGCATACATGTCCCTGAGATTTTCAAATCCCAATGTTTTGACTCGGAATTCCTGCAGCAACAAACACTTCCTGCTCAAAGCATCAGCCACTTTATTAGCAGTACCCAAAATGTGTTTAATCACAAATGTGAAATTTTGCATATACTCTACCCATTTAGCATGTTTCTGATTCAACTTCTCTTGTTGACTCACAAACTATAATGCATGATTATCACTGTATAGTACAAATTATTTTGGGATCAAGTAATGCCTCCACTTCTTCAGCGCCTGTATGATAGCATAAAATTCTTTATCATACGTGGAGTATTTCAGTTTCGCCTCATCCAGCTTCTCGCTGAAATATGCAACTGGTCTGTCTTCTTGACTCAAGACCGCTCCTATGGCAAACCCACTTGCATCACATTTCACTTGAAATGTCTTCTGGAAATCTGGCAACACCAAAACCAGTCGTTCCGTGATCTTCCGCTTCAACAGATTGAAGCTCTTTTCAGCCTCTGTTGTCCAGTGAAAAGACTTATGCCGCTTCTTCACTGTATCCATCATTGCTGCGCTAATTCCACTGAAATTCCTGATGAACTTCCGGTAGAAACTAGCCAAACCATGAAAACTTCTCACCTCAAATACACTTCTCGGTGATGGCCAATTCTTGATCACTTCCACTTTATCCGGGTCCATCCTCAACTCATTAGCCGAAATAACAAAACCCAAGTAAATGAGCTCTGTCTTCATAAATGAGCACTTCTTCATATTAATCGACAACTTCTCCTGTTGTAGCTTCCTCATTACAATGGCCAAATGCTTCAAATGTTCTGCCACTAATTTACTGTAAATCAGTATATCATCCAAATACACAATGACAAATTTTCCGATGAATTCCCTCAGGACTTCATTCATCAACCTCATAAACGTACTCGGTGCATTCGTCAAACCAAACAGCATGACAAGCCACTCATACAGTCCTTCATTGGTCTTGAAGGCTGTTTTCCACTCATCACCTTCCCTCATGCGAATCTGGTGATATCCGCTTTTCAAATCTATCTTTGAAAAATACTTTGCCCCACTCAAGCAATCCATCAGATCATCCATTCTCGGCAGTGGAAATCTGTACCTGATGGTTATCTTATTGATCACTCTTGAGTCGATACACATTCTCCAACCTCCATCCTTCTTCGGACTGAGTATTGTTGGAACAACACATGGACTCAAGCTTTCCCTGACCAATCCTTTGTCCAATAACTCCTGGACCTATTTCTTAACCTCCTCATTTTCTTGCGGCATTAACCTGTACGCGGCTTTGTTTGACAAACTAGCTCCTGGTATGAGATCTATATGATGGCTCACACTCCTCACTGGTGGCAACGAACGAGGTAATTCGTCCACTATGATTTCAACGAACTCTTCCAGCAGTTCTTGAACTTCATCTGGTAGATCATCCACTCTTGTGCTAGTCAGAACAATTCTCGGCTTCCTGACCACGAAGAATTGTGGATCTTCTTTCTTTTAAATCTTCGTAAGAAGTTCCTTCCCACTCATGAGAAGTACTATGTTTCTTACTTCCGGCTTCACCTCCTTATCCTTTATCGGAAGCAACATATGGGTTCTCCCATTTTTCTCTAAAGTATATGTGTTCATTCTCCCATCATGAACCACATTTTTGTCATATTTCCATGGTCTGCCTAGCAATAAATGACATACATCCATGGGAATAACATCATAGAGTACTTTATCCTTATACCCTCCTATCTTGAATTCAACTAAACACTATTTAGTGACACTCACCTGATGTCCCTTCTGTAGCCACGAAACTCGGTATGGACTGGGATGATCAGTTGTCTCCAGCTCTAGTTTCTCCACCATCTCGGTTGAAACGAGATTATCCATGCTACCACTGTCAACAATAACCTTGCACACCCTATCCTTGGTTTTGCAAGTTGTTCTGAAAAGTTTGTTCCTTTGAGTTGAGTCCTCCACCTCCTTTCCGGGTGTTAAGAGAACTTTACGCATCATCAGTGACCTTCCTCCTTCAGCATCTTCTATCTCAGCATCCCGCCTCTGTGCTTCGGTGATGTGAGCTTCTCCAATGTTTTTCTTTTTCTCTAGACACTCAAACGATCTGTGCCTATTCTTCCCACATGTGAAGCATGTGATTACTCCACCTCTTCCTATTCCTCTACCTCTCGTACGAGGAAAAGTATTGTTGTCAGCATAATCTCCCTTCTTCTCATTATGTTGTCCTCTCTGTTCAACATATGGATTTCCTCGCTGTGAGGTTCCACCTCTTTCAACTTTACCCTGAGGTTTCTTCCATTCCTCCTTGGGCTTCTGGTATTTGTCCTGGGCAACTGCCTTGCCTCTGGGCTGACTCCTGCCTCGCCCTTGCTGACCTTGCTTATGGCTCATCTTCTCTTCAGCTTTCAAAGCCATCTGATAAGCATCCTCTACCGTTCAGATGGTTACCATGCTCAATTCATCTTGAATGTCGTATCTCAGACCATTCAGATATCTGGAAACTTTCTCATCATCGCTCTCTCGATGACCTGCTCTAATGTTCAGTCGATAGAATTCCTCGGTGTATTCTTTCACTATCATCAGCTTTTGTCTCAGGTTCTGCATCCTCCTAAACAGAGTAATTTGATAATCTCTTGGGATGAACTTTGCTTTCATCTTCGCGATCATTCGATCCCAACTCTTGATCTTCTGCTTGCCTTTGCAGCATCTATCTGCTTGTAGCTCATCCCACCATAATGGTGCATGTCCCTTCAAGCGCATAACAACATGCTTGACCTTCTTATCCTCTTCGATATCTTCATAATTGAAGTAGGTGTCCATAGCTCTGATCCAATCCAAAAGCTCTTCTGCATCCAGATTCCCCTCATAGACTGGAATATCCATCTTCGCCTTTGCACCCATCCTGGCAATAGCTTTTATTAATCGCTCATTCACTGCATCCTCAGCTGCAACTTCCTCCTCGTATTCAGATTCAACTTCTCTCTTGGAATCACTATGATCCCCTGCACTAGTTGTGCGTCTCTGCGCTGTCTCCATATCCTCGAGTCTTGCTCGGAGATCTCTCATCTGCCTTTCCATTTTTGGATTTCCTACCAGCCTGCCTCTTCTTCTCACCTCCCTATCCTTTGGATCGGGTGACTATCTCTCTTTTCTGGGCGGCATGGTGAATTCCTCCTCCTTCTCTACTATAGAAAGAAAAGAACTTAGAGCTCTGATACCATTTGACACAGGGCGCGCCACCCTGGGGGCAAGTCCGCTCACAGGACCTTCTATTTCCTTCCTGGCCCGAAGAACTCAAAGGTTCTCTATTTCCCTATCAGGAAATATTCCACCCACGGAAATCTCTTCAGGGACTCCCCTCCTTCTATCGGGGTTCCCACTATCGGAGTTTTGACACCCATGAGTTTTTGGCAACTTGAATCACCGATCCCGGATCTCCGATGTGCTCCTTTATTGCCTTATCCCTACTGGGCTAAGCCTTTAGTCCACATGACCAGCTCTTATACGACCGCAGCTGTAACTCCCATCAGGGTTTTGGGGTTTGCGTTGTCAAAATACTTGTGTCTCCAAGACTCGCGATTTTCCGAATCGCGACACGCCTTTTTCACGACAGCCCTCCGGCTATAGACTTCAACTCATAGGACTGCTACCCGGTGACCATGGTCTTATCTCTCATCGGAGTTAAGGATTTCGAGACTCTTGATGTCCCGTTTCCTTCGACCCTTGGAACTCCGATTTCCTGATTTTCTGACTCTTTCCAGGTCCCTGACACCTATCCTCCACTAGCTCTGACTGTGGCCCACACGACCCTTCCGTCGAGATATCGCATTTCACGATTCCGAGCGGCAAATGATTTCTTACCTTCGAAATCCCCGATGCTCCGAACTCCGACCCTTCTGGATCTATTGAGATGTGTCCCACTGATGGACAGTCCTAGACTCGTTGGGATATCGCAGATCACGATTCCTGATGTTGTGATTTCTTTGTCTTCAGAAACCCCAAAGTGTCGAACCCCGACTCTCTCCGGATTTCTGACGCGTGTCCTGTTTGAGATCCACGGCTCTGATTTCTCCCAGTATTTCGAGACTCGAGAGGTCTCGAGTTTCTTGACTTGTGAAACTTCGATGCCTCAATATCCCGATGCCCCACTAGGACTTAAACCCTGTGCAGATTCTGTCCAATCGGACGGTTGATGGGCAACCCAACAATGATCCTACGTCTCACAATCCTTTTAGCTCGAACTCCAGTTGTAACTGTAACCTCGACGCTACTCTAGTAGATCTGACGGCTGACGGGATTTTTCGACTCCTCTCCACAAGATCATGTCCGTCGACCCCTTCTTCCTGATGAAATCTATGAAACGACTAAGTATCCCTCCACGAAAACTTGCCACCTGCACGCGAACTTATGACACCTGCTTAATCCTTCAAGGCACAACCTCTCTGTGCAATCTTTCAACGGGTTTAAAGGTTCTACTTCTCCTGAGATTTCCCAACTCTGATTCTTTCAGAGGGACTTGCACGCACTCCTTGCGGCAAACATTCAACAACTTCCAAGTGTTGAATCCTTTCGACCCTGCACACTTCTGCAGCAGCAGTCTTCAAGTTCTTTGCTCAGAATCGCAACCCTAAGTCTCGGCTTGGCCTGCGCACTCCTTGCACAGCTCCTATGCCCAAATACACTTTTTGAGTAAATGAGAACAACAATTAGACTATCTGAGTCCTCTGTCAACGCACTCCTTGCGGACAACTTCAACTGCACTCCTTGCAGGAAATCTCTCACTCAAACAGAAAAACAATTGAAACTCATCTCCTCATCCTCTCAAACTTCACATTCAAACATGAAATCATATGCACAGCATATCAAAACAAATGCATAACAGGAAAGAAAACGTTCATGAGCATATTATCAACACAGAGAAACAACACAAGACCATGGATTTGAATCAAAGCCTTCTTCTATTAATTCAAATGTCTGTACATGGGTGTTCTTCATACAATTCTCTGCATGCTTTTCTTCTGAATGCTTGATTATTGTTACAATGATACAATGAGGGTGTCTGTATCCGTTTTCCCTCTTGGACTCTACGTTATCAAATCTACAATTAAATTCCTATCTACCAGCATTAACTATATTAAATGCCGACTATCTACCTAAGGACGAGAGCTATCCGCTCAAGGTCCATTACAATATACAAGTGCGCTCCTTCATAAATGGCTTCATTAAAGATTTGCGCAACAATCCCAAAGTGTTTTTCAAAATTTGCGCTGCTTGTCCAGTTGTCTTTCTGCTTCCGCGCTGGCTCACTTGATGAGTTGGTGATGCTCCTGCATCAGAACGACAAACAATGGACCCCCTCAAACGTCGTTTCACATGACGTCTCTTTTCCGACGACATATATTTCGTCGTTATTGCGACGTCTTGAACATGGCACAACCGACGTCTTGAACGTGGCAAGAGAGACGTCTGAAACGTGGCAAGAGAGATGTCTGGAACGTTGTTATCGGATTAATCGGTAGGTGTGGACACTAACAGATCTCCTTAGATCCACCTGGATCTAGAACAAAGCAAGACAGGACATGACTCTTTCCCTAGGTTTTGACCATTGAATTAACTAGGAGGCAAGAACAAATAACATACCTTATTATTGCTTCATATGGTCTTTGTTGCTCCTGTTTCGCTCCAGTGCTCTCGTGCAGTCAAGACCAAGACAACACAAACCAACCAGTGAAGATAGCACAATATATTCAACAGTTAACCTATGTGTATGATCAAGGAATTACACAATAAAGTGGAAATAGCTTTATGGGAAAGGGACATGCCACTATATCATATTAATGGAAAGTAAAGATTACAACCTGAGCCTTGATGTCGCAAAATTCCTTTCGATGACTCTTGGCTCCCACACACACACTTGCTCAATCCTTTTATGAAGAAGATCAAATTCTCTTGATAGACTTGCTAGAGTCTCCAAGCTGTTGTTCAATGCTAAGTCCTCCACACAATTCTTTCACCAATTCTCCAATGAATCTTGCTTAACCTTTTCCATGATAATTCCCTCAATATATAGAAGATAATGAATTAGTTACTTGGATAAGAATGATCCCAAAATATCAGGGAATCCAGTACTAGGATAACCATTCAAATGCCAACCCATTCTTCTAGAAGATTCCCTTCTAGAATTATTGAGAATTCATCTTTTTCCTTGCTTTAGGAAGAGTTCGCACCCTAGCTATTCAACACAGTGCGAGAAGTTTGCACCCTGGCTTAAGGCAGCCTGCGAGAATGGGTCATTCTCACAACCAAATGTATTAGCAGCCTGCGAACCTTCTTTAAAAATGAGGTTTCTATGAAGAGATGAAAGTAACTTTTCTCAGGAGAAAGTTCTTATGAAGAGCCTGAGTACACCATCATTAATGTCATCATGACGACCAAAATCATGGGTAACAGAATGCCCCCCAAAGTATGAGGTTGGAATCAGTGACATCCGAAAGACTTTGTAAGTTGCATGTGTGTGTCGGAAACTAGGAGCACATCTAATCGAAAACCTGCGAACAACCAAACATCTACAGAATATCATATATACCAATTCTGAGGTAGGCATTCCCATACTCAGATCATAGACTGATGACATTTAGACATAGGTCATGGCCACCAATCATACACTGTGGATCCATGCCATCAACATATAGCATAGCCACCAGGAATACACTGTGGATCTATGCGAGAAATTTCAGATTAAGACGACATAGCCACGAGACATACACAATGGATCTATGTGTCACAAATTATACATACTCCATCGCAACCTGGATCACAGAGATGATATCCAGGGTCTTCAATCTCTTCACCCAAAGTACGAATCTAACCATGTGATTACATGTGTATAAGTCGAACATGGAAGAAACCACTTGATTACCAGTCAATGATGAAACCGTTAACAAGTGCGAGGAAAATCATCATTGATGTCAATGACTCCCAAGGTACACTAGTACAATCCATCGAGTGTGAATGAATGAGTTGAAGTTGAACATCCAATGGAATCTTTCAATCAGGGATCAATGATGTAAACCCACTGTTGAAAGCGAGGAAACCTGCCATTGAGGCATGCAAGCTCCAAGGTACCAAATAATTTATAAGTCTTGATTCCAGATAATGAGCTGAAGTCGATGGAATAAAACTCGTCACAGGAGGGCTTTGATGTATCCCCCATCAATGACATGAAATGAGTAACAAATTTTGAATATGAAACAAAGTATTATGCAAATTGGACTGGACACAGGGAAGGCCGACACAGAGAGAATGAACAACTGCAGATGGCTGACTCAATATAGGTTTCATATGGACTTCTCTTGAACATATGAACGACATGACCAAGGATTTGGCAGCATTGACTCAAAGACGACATAGGGAATGACCCTGTAGAAAATCGAATGAGAGGCAAATGGATTTCCCAAACCGGCTTCAAATGATGAATAGGGGGTGTCATGTTCAAGAGCGACACTCACTACCAATCAATACGAAAATGAAAACATATCCCTTTCCCAAATTTTCCCCCACCATTTCTGGCGAGTACCTCTTTATTTTTACGCAAGCTTGAGGAGGATAACATATGCTTGTTGATGTAAGCTCATCCTTCGGACGAGTCCCTCAGAGTATGTTTAACGAACCCTAAGAAGGAGTGGTTCGGTCCCATTACGGGTCTGTCAATGTTTGTTTAACGAGTCCAGAGATAGAAAACTCGAAGGTTTTTCATGATTATAGAGTCTGGAAAAACACTTAAAAGAGAACTCTCTCAGTTCCTTTTTCGTAAAAAAGTCTAGATGAGACCGAAAAAGAGATAAATTATCGCTCACCAGACGCTTACTTCAGATACTTTATCGAGCATGAAAATAGCAAGGTCGCTCCGCTATCTTTTCATGTTTAGAGAGTCTGAAAAGAGCTTAAAGAGGACTCCAGGGGGGTTCCTTTTTCGTATAACCTTGTTGAGCCCGAAAAAGTTATAAAAGTATGCTCGATCGCATTCTCATGTATTTGCGAGTGCAAGAATGGACAAAGACCATGCTCGAGGTTTTATACAGAAACCATAAAAAACAATCAAAAACACGCGATGTTAAAGAAAAACATGTCCGTATCCCTGTATTTGACCATCAAAGTTATTATGCTTGCAAAATTTACACACAAAATGACATTAGGGAATAGGGTTTAATAGATAAATAATCATAAAAAACCAAATGACATAGTAAAAGTAAATAAAAAGGAGTAAATACTCTTTTTACCACATCATTTTTACCTTTCCACTATTTGAGCTCAAAAACCCCTCTTTTACCCTCAAAGTTCGGTGTCATATTGTGGGAGTTACGAGCATCCATTCAACGAGCCGTCAACGACAGTGAGGTAGGCTCTTTGTGCTTAACA
The DNA here is from genome assembly GCA_009831015.1 of Picea engelmannii. Classification (NCBI taxonomy): domain Eukaryota; kingdom Viridiplantae; phylum Streptophyta; class Pinopsida; order Pinales; family Pinaceae; genus Picea; species Picea engelmannii. The sequence continues at coordinate 241,651 of ML815000.1, read as the reverse complement.
TTTTCATGGTTTAATTTTGCAATTTCATTGGTTAAAATGTCATTTTTTATTTGATTTTTCAAGCCCTACTTGCGTGTTGCCATTCTCGCAGGCAGACTACATGGGACCTGTGAGAATGGGGCATTCTCGCAGGTGACCCTAAGGTAGCCTGCGAGGTTCTTGCACTGTGCACACAGGGCACCTGCGAGAACCACAAAGCTCAATTTTTTTTTTTAAATTTAGCCAATGAAAGAGAATGAATTCATGAAAAAAGTTGTTAATCTTCTTGTTCTGTCTCTTATGCAGATAATTGGCCATCAAAATGGTGCTTGAATGGCGCGAAAGGGAGCACGAAGAAGACAATGCAATGACTGAAAATTATCCACCTACAATTGCTTCTTTGAGAAACTGTGGGCTCCTTAAGCACTTTCGTCTCCCAGGCATGAGGGCCCAAGTCAGGTTGTTAGAGTACCTGGTGCGTATGTGGGACCCTGATCAGCAGGTATTTAATGTGGGGGTCCACACACTTTCCTTAGATATCGAGGACATTTACTTTTTGACTGGATTGTCACGGCGTGGGCACTATGTTAGCCTGACTGGTAGCAGAGGTGGTGGGTTGCAGATGAGTGAGTACTGCCATTTACACTGCGTTCTCGAGGCTGAGAGAAAGAAATGAAAAGTAGCTATTTGGGGGGTACGAGATTTGACCCTCCGTACTATCCTATTCACCATAGCTCGAATGGTTGGGAGTTCTGCTCCTCACATGGCATTACAGAGTTACTTCCATTATGCTATTGAGTGTACTGAACCTCGGGTGTTCAACTGGGCAGATGTTGTGCTTCGCAGTGTAAAAAAGTAGTTGACCAAATGTAGATGAGGCGACCTGAAGCAATTCGGGTACGGATCTTTGTTGGTGTCCTTCTTTCTTGAGAGGGCTCCCCTAATGAGACTGCAGGTTGAGTGGAATTTACCGGCTCCCAGGGATCCAAGGATGCTGAGATGGTGTCGGCTCATGGCCCGGCACGTAGCAGGACCGATCATCAAGTATGATGATACTTTCTTTGACTGGCTTCAACCACATATGTTGATGGTTGACAACTATGCTTATGCCAGGTTGGATTTTCGAGGAGTTCCAGACTTAGTACTACCAGAGGATGCTCAGTGGGGGTACCTTGGTAAGAATTACACACATTTTTCTCTTTTTAAATGTTTTGTGAATTTTTATCATATTTAAATGTTTTTGTTTTATATGTTTTTTCAAAGACTAATACAAAATTCATTTTTGATAACACAGACGTTGGATCTTACCGTCCTCCTGGTACTTCTCCCATTCAACGACGAGGAGAGGTAGCGGCAGCGCCACAATATGCAAAGGATTATCAGGTGGTGGAACAAAATCTAGAGGGCCTGACCGCAGATATTCCAGACATGCCTTTGGAAGAGGTTCCACGACGCAACCAGCGACATACTGTAGGAGTATCAACATCCATGAGTCGACTGCTCCGTAGGGTTTCTCGGGCAGTCGTGTGTTACCGTGAACGTCATCCATGACGTCACTTTGTAGAAGCTATGAGCTTCAGATTTTGATATTTTGGTCTTCGGACAAAACTTTTTGTAAAAAACTCTTTTGATCGTTATATATACAAACGGCTTCTACCAGTTTATCATGTGTTGTGTGAACATTGATTTGATTGATTTATAAATGATTCAAATGTCTGTCTAATACATAATTAGCCAATGCATCTGTTAATGTATTTAGACATCTAGGAATATGTTGATATTCAATGTAATCAAAATAACGTTCCAAGAGGTGAATTCACAAATACACCCGTAACAAAGTAGGACTTCGGATAGTATAAACATTACTTAACTGTAGTACTATAAGCTGCGAATCAAGTCACACAACCAAATGACGAATTCCGAGCGAGATAGCATCAACCAATAATTCAATAACGGCGCTATACTTTGCAATGTTGTTGGTCGCACGACCGAGACACACACCTCGTAAGGAGACAAGTTTGTTTGTAGGGGCGTAAATTTCCCACGCAGTGGAAGCAAGGCTCTGAGTACTACGGCTAGCGCCATCAGCGAAGCCAATATAGGGTAGCGAAGACTCCGACATCTGGAAATCAAACACAACATCACATAAGGGCAGAGACTAGATAACGACAAAAGCAAACTATAGTAACACACAAAAAGTATGATACATTAAAAATACAAGTACTTGTGCACAGATGACTTTATGCATAGTACTTCTTCAAGTACAACCCATTCTTGGGTTCACTCAAAGGGATACCATCGTAATCTACCAACTCATAAGCTCCTTTGTCTAAAACTCGTCGAACGATATAAGGACCTCATCACATGGGTTCGAATTTCCCAGCTCCTAACATATCTCGATCTTGTTCATAGATAAGAACAAGATCACCTTCGGAGAAAACGCGAGGCTTGACATGCTTATCGTATTCGGCCTTGACGTGTTTTTTCTGAGCTTCTATGACTAGGGTGGCATCACTTCGAGTTTCGTCTAATCGCATAAGATACAAAAGACGTTCTTCCTCAACCGAAGTGTTGGGTAGGAGTTCAACAGCTAGTTTTAAAGAGGGTATCTCGCATTCGATAGGGAGAATGGCTTCCACACCATAGACTAACCGAAAAGGTGTAAACCCAGTGGAAAACTTGACGGATGTCTGGTACGCCCACAATGACGAAAACAACATTGTGTGCCAACTTATTTTATGAATCCCTATCATTCGTCGAAGCATAGTTATGAGAACTTTGTTGATTGCTTCGACCTGGCCGTTGGCTTGTGGATAATAGGGTGTTGAGTTATCATGGCGAAAACCCAACTTTTCAGTAAGTTCAAACATTATAAAATTCCTAAAGTGGCTACCGTGATCAATGATGATAGCTTGGGGAACACCAAAACGAGCTATGACGTGATTAAAAAGAAATAAGGCTGCGGTCTTTCCAGTGTTGTCAAATGTCGGCATCGCCTCGACCCATTTCGTAAAGTAATCAACAACTACAATAATGTAACCATGCCCCCCAGCCGAGTGAGGGTGACATGTCATGAAATCGATGCCCCATTTCGCAAAGGGACCAACTGATACCACAGGGTGAAGAGAAGCAGGATGTGACCGAATCTTCTGATTATAGGTCTGGTAGGCATGGCATTTCTGAACGGCAATAATGCAGTTATTAAACAAAGAAGGTCAAAAATACCTTGCATGTAAGATCTTTTGGGCAGTAGCATACCCAGACATATGACCACCACATGCTCCAGAATGACAGTCATTCAGATCTTTCTCGGCTTCGTCGAACGTTAGACAACGTCGAAAAACAGAGTCAATCCCCCGACGATAAAGAGTATCCTCGAGGATAATGTATTGACGAGTTTGATAGCGTATGCGACGTCGTTCAGTACTGGACAAAGTTGGCCAGAAAGTCTGGGTTTGGAGATATATAATGATATCTCCATACCAAAGATCATCAGTGCTAATAAGGAAAAGAGATTCATCGGGTAATGAATCAGCTGCTACATTTTCTGTTGCAGAATGGGGGAAGTCACATACCAACTCAGCAAAGACTAAGGACTTCTTGGACTTGGCGCGTTCGAATTCCAAGTCAAACTCCAAAATCTAGGAAGCAACACCAAGCAAATAAGACCTTCTAATTTCAAAGCCACTAGTTGGTTATGAAATCCAATGTCGCAACAATGAGACGATAAGGGGCGGGGCTAGAGTGGAAAAGTTATGCTGACGACCTGCTTAACGGACTTACACCCTGGTGCAAACTCCCACACATAATCGTGGGTATACCCTCCAAGGAGCCCGAGTGAGTTTGGTCAACGTCAATTCCAGGTACCGTGAAGACTTTCCCCTCCACAGTCACCTCGGGTAAGAACCTAGAGATATAGGCCACTAAGGTCACCACCAA
>ML815000.1:176493-190139 GCA_009831015.1 Picea engelmannii | reverse complement strand
TTCTCTGTTACGAAATTTTTCAATACTTCCATGATCTCCCCTTTTAAACCATCCATCTTAGTATCCAACTTAGCTTCCATTGAATCCATCTTTTTTTGTAGTTCATTTATGTCCCTACGCATTTCTTCACCTTCATCAAGAGTCCAAGTAGGATTTGATGGAGGCTTATTTGGTGTAGAAGTTCCATTTTTTGGTGGCATGTTGGCCAAGTATCATTTTTGAACCTTGATTTTGAGGTGGTTCTGCTAGACAATATTTCTTCTATTGTATCTGCCAAGTTTCAGCCCTTCTGAGTATGAAACTTTCTTTTATGTAGTTCTCTAATATTCCTTCTCTGCAATGCCAAAGGTCTGATCAAAATTGGATGTTCCAAGTGGAATTTACGGTAACTTCCCCACAACTTGTCGATTTTTTTCCTTTCCAAGATATCTCACTTGTATAGCATGCGCCACACAAAATAATTGATATAAAATTCTGAAAATCACACCAAAAATACTACAGTCTGTCCACCATCCAATGAAACTAGTCCCACTCAATTTGGATACTCTAGGAAGAAGTTATTATTGTTTTACTTGGAACACCTTCTTGAGACTAGTCAATAGGACTAGTCAAATACCCTGTCTTACATAGGGTGTATCTACAAATTTAAGATGACCCAGAAGCTGAAATTTTTACCACAGATACGTTACTAATTTATTTAAATAACCTCTAGAGTTTAGGGTCTGAAACGTAATAGAGAAGTGTTTATAGTGAAAATTCCACAATGACTCAGTTCAGGATGATTCCGGAACCCTATCTTGTACAGGCTGTATCTCTGAAATTATAAAGCCTCAAGAGATGAATTTTGAACCCAACGTACCTTGATCTGTATAATAACTATCCTCTGAGTTGTTCCTTCTGAAACATTGTAGAAAAAAAGTTATAGTGAAAATACCAAGGTGTCTCAGATGTAGCAATGAAACCCCAATACCTTGAGCTCTGATACCATATGTTGAGAACCAAATATTAATATAGCATAGAAAAACCTCAGAAGAAGTACTCAACGCCTTGAAAAACAAATAATTTCAGATAATAAGCCTCTTCGAGGGGGCAACCTCCTTTTACCCCACTTAAATTTTCAAGTACAAGATGATTCAAAATGAAAATGTCTCCTTGGTATATATAGGACTCAGGAGACTAGGAGGTATAATTACAACTAATGGCCTAAAGCCAACATAAATAAAATAACATTACTAATATAATATGCCCCAATTAAGGGGTAATGAGCCAATATTAGGTCTTAACAAAACAACCATTCTCCCATATTGATTTAGGTGTGCTCAATAGGTTTGCTAACTTCAATGAATCCAAGAATTGAAATTACAAAGACGAAGTCTCACCAAATCATTTCACTATCATTGGCATCCACAAACAATAAATCTAGAGATTTAACCATGTTCTCACCAACCAAGCTATTCATCTTAGCCCAGACACACCATGCTAGTGATAAACTCATACCCACCAAGTGATTCTAATATCACTGGTAACACAACAAACAACTGTCATTCACTATGACACACACAATGACAAATCCATTCATCATATTCCAATCCTTGACACATACAAGAGAAAAGTGGACAACATATTTGTGCATATTTAAACCTTCATGTGACTGGACCTTACTTTTAACAGTGGCATGCACACTTTGTTTATCTAATCTGGATTTATGAGAAGAACGAAATGAAAACATAGATCTATAGTATTAACATAGAGATACAGTGAATAATAATAGAGATATAGTAAAACTTGACTTCTATCAAATAAGAAATATGCTAAAACTATAAAATGCATATTGAAACAAGCTTGCTAGAATGGTGGCATATTATCTCTGAGAAGAGATGTGATGGGTGCACTCATTTGCAAGAAGATGAGTACAATGAGGCTCTAAATGCATTTTTACATCAAACATGAATTCCAAAATCCTATAAATCCAAAAACCTAACCCTAGGAAATGAAGCGCCAAAATTCATGTGGGCCCCATTGGAGTAAGTTGGTACATCAACTTCCCAGGGTTGTAACTTTTGCATATGATCTCCATTTTAGGCGTACGATATCCCGTTGGAAAGGTCTATCCAAGGATTACACATTATGCAGTCACTCTTAACTAAAACCTATAGTGTGACTATGGAGGGCCCAACAAACGTTGTTTAGGGCCTCAAAATGGCCCTGAAATTTTAGGACCCGAAAACCTACAAAAAAATTGTCAAGATGAAAGTTGTATTTGAGCTAGATGGAATAGGTGGGGCCAACGATATCCACTTAGATCAATCCTCTCCCCTTAGTGATCTGGATTATTTTGACATGAAATGAGAGAGAAGATATAACACAAAAATATACATAGATATTGCAAGAGAGACAATAATATAACAAAGATATATCGGATATATAACAAGAGGAATAGATATACAGTAATACACAATTTCTATTAATGAGTGAAATGTACAAAACTTTAGAATTACAGAGTGAAAGACTTGCTAGAATGGAGACACCTTATCTCTGAGAAGAGATGTGATGGTTACTCGCATTCGCAAGAAGATGATTAGAATGAGGCTCTAAAGACATTTTTAACATACAGAAAATCCAAAACCCTAACCCCGAAAGATGAAAAGCCAATAGTTTTGTGGACCCCATTTTGGGTAGTTTGGTGTATCAACTTCCTCGGGGTGTAACTTTGGCATACGATCTTTTTTTGGGGTGCACGATAGCTCGTTGGAAAGGTATCATCAAGGAGATTCATTTTGGGGGCTCAATCATAGCCTTTATCCATTATTGAGATGCTTGATCCCAAAATTTTTTATTTCGGCCTTCAAAATGGCCCTAGAAGTTTAGGAATCAAAAACCTGCTAAAAATAGTAAATTACCAAAAAACTGTTTTGATCCAGTTGGAATAGGTGGGTGGCCACTGATATCCACCTGGATTAATCCTCCCTCCTCAGGAAGAAATGGTCTCCATTGCATTGAGTTCCCGAGGGAGGGAAAAGTGTTTGTTGAATCTACATCTTGATGAATTGCTTGTCTTGCTGGAGAAGTTACATTGCTTAGCTTGTTGAAGGATTTCATGAACCTATGGTTGGAAGGGTTGAACCTTTTTAGCTAGTTGGGCTGCCTGAGATGATTGTGTGAAGAAGGAATATTTGTTCTTTACTGCAATCTTGTCGACCTGCTTCTGTTGGATATAATGTGCTTGGATTGAGGATGCAGTGTTTGTAGTGTCCTTATGTTCACCTTTTGAACAGATTGTGAAGAAGATGATTTTTTAGTATGAGATACTACCTTGCGACACTGTTTAGGGGCAACAATAGTCAGAAATACCTCTGGTATCTTGTAAAGCTGACCCCCTAGAGTAACAATGACACTATGAGGTCAAGACTCATAAATAACATGGTTCTTCCACATATATGGTTGGCCCAAAAGAACATTACATAAATCCAATGGGGAAACATCACATAATACCTCATCCTTGAAGGGTTGGATGCTATATGAAAATCGACACTGTTGGATGGCACAAAGATCTCATCCCTGGAAAAGCCACCCGATGTTGTATGGCTGCGGGTGTGGTGTTGTCGACAATCCCAACTGTGTGATGACCTATGTTGAGATGAGATTCTTATGACTTTCTCTATCAACAATAAAATGTAGTGGGGTCCCCTTCACCTACATATGTGAATGAAAAAGGCGTTCCCCCTCTTCAAGATTTGTTGGTTCTTCTGGTTGAATTGTTGCGGCCGCAACAATAACAGTGGGGTTTGCGTCAATGATCTATCTTCTACCAGTATTTTCTTAATCATATTCTGAATTAGGGTTCAGCTCCTTGTATTTGATCTCGACCACCAATGACTATTTTGAGCGACATTCATCAGTGTTGTGCCAGGATATTTTGTGTAAATTACACCATTTTCTAGTGTCCTTCTTCGTCTTCTGTTACCCTTCTTTTCCTGTGGCTTGGACTGGTTTTCTGAAGGCTGGTTGTTAGAGTCGTCTCTATCATACTTTGGTTGTTTTGTATTTTCAAACCCAAACTATGGCTTGTTTTTGCGCTTGAATGTTCGCTCGATTTTAACAACATATTGATAAGCAGCACCCAATGATGAGATGTCTAGAAAATCCATTTCAATTTGGATGTATTTGTGTAGAGCCCCACGGTATTTCATAACCAAATTCCACTCAGAGTATTTGATACCCAACTTGGTGTGAAAGCTATGGAAGGTATTGTTGAACTCCAACAATGTGGTCCATCTCATGTACTGGTCGTCATAGTTTCCAACAAGGTAATATTGTTCCTTGACCGCATCCACAAAAAAATCCCAAGTGGGCTCAACCCCATATATTCCAGACTCCTTTATGGAACTTTTCTCCTAGTAAGTTTCCCACCAATATTGCAGATTCTTATGGAGTGCAAAGGTGATCTTTTCCCTGTCGGAGAAATTATGAACAAAGAAATAACCTTTTAGCAGATTTAACCATTTTTCTAGGGAATCTGCATCTATCTATCCTTCAAATAAGGGAATATCAAAATTAATTTGTACCTTGAAAGGGGAGGTGCCTCCAAAGTGGTCGCTTGATGAAAATGCACCTATTGTTATCGAGAGGCGTTGAAGGATGTGGGAAAAATTCTCCATCATTTCATCCCTCTGTCACATGAGAGCTTTTGCAAGCAACATATTAATAGAATCTTCATCTTCGTAGTTTTTATTTTCTTCCACCATGGAGGGTTTCTTGGGCGTGCGAGAGAAATAGTCCTCAAGAGAGACAAGTGAAAGACCCAACTTGCTATACTTGGACCTCGTCGGGGACATGCACTGAAAAATGATCAAGAGCATCATGCTTTGATACCACTATGTTGGCAGCCAAATATTCACATTTATTCATCGATCTTTGAAACGCAATCTTGGAAAAAGAAATTTATTAGCTTCCTAATTTTGTTTGCGAAGAGTTTGATTAAGATTTTTTTTAAAATGATTGATTGATCATTTTCTGTTTTGAGTTTTATTTTATCAATAAAATTCTCGTTTACCCATGTCAATTTCATGACTGTAAAGCATGAAATTGAAATCGTTTTGTATAAACACATTTGATAAACTCTAAAGGTTTCTCTCCTTATAAAACTAAAGGATCCTTTGAAACACCTATAATCTCAAAACTTTGAAGTTTGATGAACATATGGTTATTTCTATAGTGTTAGGATAGAACCCAGTTGGGTTTGATTCATGTTATGCCTTGATCGATTTTCAATAATGTTATGTTGTTGCTTTAACCCTTTGCAATTTTCGTTCTAAAACTATGACACAAACCTATGATCTGGATGTTACCTTTAGTTGTTATGTCAAGGTGCAATCATTGTATTACCTAGCTAGTGGTCGTGCTATGTAACTGTTACATCTCAATCCTATTCACTTGAACTTGCATTAATTTTGTCCTTTGATGGTGCTTCGTAATCATGGATTAGGTTCTTAGCAGGTGAGGTGGTTTTTGAGTGTATTTGTTCTATGGTTCGGGGGTTAATCAATAGTAAGAGTGGGATTTAAGTTATCATTCTCTCGAGATCATACTTTTCGGGCCACCTTTGACAATCCAAAACGTATCATTTGTTTCGGGTTGTTTTGAACGCAAAATCCTCCATTTTGCACCTTTTGGTATATGGTAATCAATCTTATGTCTCCTGTAGTTAGGGTGGAGCCGAATGGATCACAGCCTGTTCTATCTCATGATGATGTTGTATATGACCTCGCTGTCTTTGGATGGGTCAAATTTGTACAATCATTTGAGGGTTTTAATCTAGAAGTCTTCTAAGATTTTTCCAAGACCTTAGACGGTGATAGAGCTAAAATAGGTTACCTACAGTTACAAGTTGATGAATAATCAATAGTAGAGGCCATGGCCCTATCACGGGAAGGAGACCACTGGTTCAAAAACCTAAAAATCAAAGGTATCCATTGGAATCTATTGATGATTTCCAGAAATTCACACTACAATGTTAAAGGTACACCCATACATCTGTTCAAGACTTGTTGACATGGTTTGTTATTGATAATCAAACATTTCGTCACCTGTGAGGGACGCTATGGACTTGTAATTTTATTTCATGTGCGCCTGTTAATGGTCTTCCTAGGTTTCAAGTTAAACTTGCCATTTTCTTTGCTTAAAAGTCTACAAAAGATGTCCAGGTTCTATCAGAGACAAAACCCCAACTATGAATCCCTCTTTTCCACCATGGTTTAATCTGGGTCTTGGTTAATGACCATTTTTTAAAGGTAGGAGATAGCTGGTAAGGCTTCCTTGTTAGGAATGGTTTTGTTTCATTGCCACTAGAACCGGTCAATAGTTTACCTCTGTGTGTTTATGAGTCTACCGACCCTTGCCTATCATCTCACTCTCTGCAAGGTCCTCGAGTGGAATTACAAGTCACAAAATACCCTGCATTACCTCCCAATACCCCTATTGATTCTCGTCAATCAGTCAAGGTCAGCTCCAGGAAGCATGGATTCTTCCCAAAGAAGTCCTTGGAGGAAGTTCCAAGTCATCTAAGGGGTAAGGTACCTGTCGTCCCTGATCCTGTATAGAAATTGTTTTATGAAAACAAAATTAAAATCAAGAGACAGGGTAAGCAAAACATGCAGAGGGTTGATGATATAGATTTCAGGAATAAAAGGAATGGCATACTTCTTTCAAGGATGACTAGGAACCGACACCAGAACCACGATAAACCTATCCCCATAGTTGATGTCAAGGACACGATCTTTGTTGATGATGCTAGTTCTGATGCCACTAAAATAGATTCACCCCAATGTGATTTTGTGTCTAACTTGCATCCATTTCTAAAAGAGCATGAGGGATTTTCAGGTATCCAATATTATTTGAAAAGGGTTATGGAGCAGGATAAACCATTAAACTCAGATCATACTCTCCCACTACCGAATTTGGAACAAGAATATTGTGAGGATTGTTTTAATTGGATCCAAAGATATTACCAGGATATCCCTTATCTACAGGCTTAGATAAATTAAGTTATGGCTCGTAATTTGGTATTGGAGAGAGAAAATGAGGACTTGAGAGCTAGCAAAAGGTTCCACCCAGGGCCAGCAAAAGGTTCAAGAGGTCAAGGGACATTATTATAAAAAATTCTACCAATTTCAATGCTGTTATCAATTTAGAATTATCTCATGTCTCTTTTTCAAAGGTTTAATGGGTAAACATTCTTCTTGGAATTTACGTTTAGTTTGTTTAGTGATAATTGGAATTGTTTTATTTTGGTTTTAATTAGACTAGCTACATAATCATAGATTTTGTATCTTGTCTTTAATTAAATTATTTGATTGTTTTTCTAATTTAAATTTTGTTTTTCTTCTCATGTCTGAAGGATATCAATGTGAAAAGGTTGAAGGAATGAGTTAATAGTTGGGAATGCTTCAAATTTGTAATTTTCATTTTGAGAAACAACTTCAAGAATATTTGGATGATGTAATTATTATGAATAGTTTTCACAACAGAGCTATCTTTTTGGTTACGTTTTAGTAAAGACTTTATTAAAATGGATCTGTCTCTGTCTTGTATGATATGAGAAACATGTCTTGTATGATATGAGAAACATACCATGAATTTAGTTTAAATACTAGTGCTTGCCCAGAGACAAAGGGAAATTGTTTTTGGACCTGATGATGGACTTATCATTTTGAGAAATATATGGAATGCAATTTACTTTTTGGCTTTAGTCCTTCTGTAGACTGTATAATGTGATTATTGGCCTTCATATATTTTCTAGGCATGAAAAACTTATCTGTTATGAATTAGCTTTAGACTGTTCAACATTTATGTTTTCATGTTGTGCTTATCTCTTACGTGGTCCATTATTCATTGGTTATTATAATTTATGTGACTAATCATCTATCTATACATTTTGGGTTTACATCGGATGTTGGATTTTTGATAATACCATTTGCCGAAGATTGAAGTTAATTTCATCTTCATCTTTTGAATAATTTAAAGTTACATGAGTAAAAATTCATTTGTCTTTTTGCTTATCATAAATTTCTTTCGAAATAAAAAAAAAATTCCTTGAGTTCTTTCAGGAAATATCATTCTTTGCTTCTTGCCATAGATTTATGCTTGGCAACAGGTTAAGTGGAGCTTACATTACACAGAAAGACAAATATAGATTAGTGCCTTTTCTTTACAACTGATCAACATTAGGTTAGTTAGTTTTCTTTTAATATGATTTGTTTACTTTACGAATGAATAACAATTAAATCATTCAAACTTTAATGCTTTGTTCATTACGGTTATATCATTTCTGATGCAGGCGAGGGTGTTCCTACACCTCAGACTCACCTGCTCACAGGATCGCTCTGTTCCTCTCCCTTCGAGCCGAAGTGGCTCCTTAGATTCCCTGTTGGAATTGCTGCTGTGAAAATCCCAGTCCACAGGTCCTTTTCATTCACCCGCACGGCCTCTGCAACTAACCGTGGGTATCCCCGAGTCACTATCGGGGTTTGGGGTTTTTCCCTTCCTGTTGTCGAGAGTCACTATACTCTCCAAATCCTGATCTCCGATGAGCTCCTTTGCCGGCCTTAGCCCATCTGGCTATGCCCTGTGGTCCATACGACCATTCTCCATGAGACCACAGCCTCACCTTCCTGTTGGAGTTTCAAGCATCAAAAACCCGATGCGCCTTAGGCACTAGTCCCTCCGACCTATACGACGGTCCATGTGGCCTCTACCCGTGACCATAGTCAAACCTCCCGTCGGGGTTTCGGGGTTCGCAGATTCAAAATGCAACGTTCCACATCCGTGAATTTCCCGATATGTCGATCCCTGATATGCCTCCCAATCACTGACAGTTGGCCTCCACTAACCCCCTGCTGTGGCCCACACGCCTTATCGGGAAATCACGTTTCGCGATTCCGAAATGCACGAAACTCTCGCTCCTGGGATCTCCGATATCCCGATTCCCGATTGACTCCAAACACTGAGGGGTTGACTTCCCTGTCATCTCTCCTTAATGGTGCTCGATCACTGCCACGCGTCCCTTCAACGGACGATCCCAATTACGTCAGGATTTTGAGACTTCTCCTGTCCCGTTTCTCTTGTCCTCGGGAACTCCGATTTCCCGATGTGTCAAATGCCGATGGCGCTTGATCTCTGACACCTTTCTCTCCGATGGACGGTCTAGATCTTATCGTTGTTTCGAGGCTTTCGAGACCCCAGTTCTCATGACCTCGAGAACTCCAATTTCTCGATGGCCAAGATCCCGACTGCTATCCCTCGTGCAGCTTCTGCCAATCCAACGGCTGATGGGACTTCCCCTTTTGATCTGACGGATCAGATTTTCTCTTCTGTGCGCTCCTCCTCCTGAGGCTAAACCGTGCGCTACTTTTCCCGATCAAACAGATGACGGGATTTCTCTCACGGGATCCGACGGCTATCGGTCCTCCTCTTTCTATGGGATCCTTCTGAGCTCCTCCTGGACGTGGAAATCCAACAGTCCAGATCTATTTTATCTGCCTGATCCAATGGCTCCTGTTTCTCCCTCTTGAGCGTCTAAGATTTCTTCCCAGAATTGGAAGAATTCTACGCTCCCAAAGACTTCAACCTTTGCTTCCTTTCTGCCTTGCGAACCCCTCGAATTGAGTCTTGCTTGTGCATATGAAAACACTATCCTTCCAGAGCTTCTACCCTTTGAATCCTCATGGGATTCTTTGGCTCCTGCACTCCTGCAGAGTCTTCACGTGCAAAGCGCTATCTGTCCTGAGCTTCCACGAACACTCAGACCCCTTGGGGGATTTGATCCTTCTTCTCCCTCAAATGGAGAATATCAATGCCTTCTTGGATTTATCCTCAAGCAACCTCCTTGTTGAGTCTTTCTGGTTATTCAGCAACCCAATACAGGTCCCTCAGTGGACTCTGCTTTCTGCTTCAGAACTCCAAGAGTTCTTTCCTCCTGTGCCTGCCTGCACACTTACTCAACGCCCTCCTGGCGGAGTCTCTTTCCTCAGAATGCTAAATAGTCCTGGGTTTCTTCTGCGCAACCTATGCACTCGCTCGATGCCCTTCTAGCAGAGCTTCTCAGAATCCTCAGCGATTCTGGTCTTCCTCAAACTCTCAACGAAGTTCTTCCCCAACGCAACCCATGCGTATGCTCAATTCCCACTTGGCAGAGCTCCTACAAGACCTTCAGCAAGTTCTGTCTGCGACTGTGTCTCAGCTACACAGCCTTGCCTCCAAGGTGTTCAACAACCTTGTGGTTTTCCTCCTGAGTTGATGACTTCAGTCTGTGCCTCAGCACGTCTCTGTTTGACTCCTCACGAGTTCAGAAGTGCAACCTCTGTGCACGGCCATCAGAACCTCAACGTTCTGTCACACCCTCCTAGTGTGAAGCCTCAAAGACCTTCAACCTGAAATCAAACAAACCCCTGCAGAATTCACCCATATAACATATAAATTCACAGCATAAACAAGGAACACACACCGACATGCATATATGACATAATAATGCAGGAAAAACTGCTCTGTATTAATAATGGTAAATGCCTGTATATTTTACAAGGTGTTTCTGAGCTCTCTCTCTCTGGCTCTTCTTTTCTACTCTACATGCATACTTGACTAACTCAAAATGAGATCTCAAAATCTCTTTTACCTGAGGGGCTCATCGAGCGCTTCCCTCCAGGATTTACCTACCCTATTCAATTACATTCAATGGGTTGTCTAGTCCAGAATCAGATCTAGATCTCAGCCACACATATTAAATGCCTATCTTATCTACAGCCTGCGCAAAGGCATGGCTTCTATGGCTCACCATCCTAAGCATATTTAATTACATTCATTTCAAATTCAAATGAGGCTGCGCCTCCCTTTTAGCATATGAATGCATGCACGCTGACGTGGCTGGCTGGATGATATGGAGAGATGCTCCTGCATCATACTCCATAGCTGCAAAAATCATGAACTCCTGCTCATGATCTTTCTCTGTCAGCTTATTGGAAATCCCCCTGGATCCCAAACAAATGTGTGGAGCTGTCCATTTGCTCCATCCTACTGTTGCTTCTGCTGCGCTGCTGCTGCTTTCCTTCTGCTCAGCCTCTCCTTTCTGGTAGTGTCTGCTAATTTCAACATCAGCTCCATGATCTCCTCGATCACTTCATCCAGCTACTCCAGTGGCTGGTTTTGCTGTTGCAGTCTCCTCAGCTACAAAAAATTTTGGCCATTGGGAAGATCATCACGATCTCCCACGCCTTCATCTGTTTCCAACTTTACCTGTTGGATGTGCATGCCCTGCACTTCTACCTTCTCTTCTAGGGCTTCCAATTGATCCCACAGATCAGCAAAACATATGTTGTCTGTGTCCTCTTCATCTGCTACTGCAAGCTCTCGTGCTGCAATGTTTTCAGCTTCTCAACTGAAAATATCGAGCCACTCCTCGGAATGCTCTTTTTCCTCTTCTACTCCTGCATCTTTTGCTGTCAGCTTCAGTGCTACAGCTTCTTCCCTTTCAGCTCCTTGGATAAAATCAGCGAGCCGTTCCTCAGAACGCTCTTTCTCTTCGTCCTCTTGGGCAGTCTCAAATTCCTGCTCCTACTCTTCTTCTTCTTTGACAGTCATCATCAACTGTGACTGTTCCCTTACTGTTGCTGCATTTACAACATAATTTTCTGCCTCCTTCTGGGAAGATGGTAGGAATAATTGTATTCCCCCAATCATCAAGATATCATCCTGATGTTCCTCCACCTTTGTCAGCTACACCTGCTGATCCACATTTACCTTTGATCTCTCTTTCTTTGTCAGCTCCCCTGGCTGAATCCAACTTACTTCTGAGTTCATGAGACCCTCAGATGGTCTCATCTGCTCATCTCTGCCCTCCTAGAAATATGAGACGCTTCCGTTGCTTCCCTGGCAGACCATGAGATCAACCGATCCCATCTTCATCAGCACTCCTTGCTGAATTAAACTCTTTATGAGACCTTCAGATGGCCCCAAATTTTCATCTCTGCCCACCTGGCAGTCTAAGATGCTTCCACTGCCCTCCTGGCAGTCTTCGAGATCTTCATCTGATCTCCTTTCATTGCCCAGCTGGCAATGCGAAATTCCCTCACTGTCCTCATGACAGTCTTTGAGATCCTCAGCTGATCTCAATTCGTTGCCCTTTTGGCAATCTGGAATTTCTTCTGCTCTGCTCTCCTGGCAGTTCTTGAGATCATCAGACGATCCCAATTCATCCTCTTCATCATCATCGAGACCTTTCCCAGTCTCCAGTCCACATACCTGAACCAATTCTTCATCCTGCCGCATCCGTAGTTCCAGCTTCTCTATCTCTGCTCGTATATCAGCGAGCTCTCTATC
Source organism: Picea engelmannii (assembly GCA_009831015.1). Taxonomy (NCBI): domain Eukaryota; kingdom Viridiplantae; phylum Streptophyta; class Pinopsida; order Pinales; family Pinaceae; genus Picea; species Picea engelmannii. The sequence goes on along the minus strand of ML815000.1, from coordinate 177,770 downwards.
CATATCTGCAAGCTTTTCTACCTTGCTTTTCTTCCTATGGCCTTCAGTAGCCATAGCGCTGTCTCTGTTTGCCTTCCTGACAAATCTACTGCTGTCACCCCGCACTAAGAGTTACACCAGTCTCATCCTTACAGTCTCCCTGACTGTCTTCTTGACTGCTGCCTACCTGCAAACAATTGCCTACAGAGTCTTCAGTAACTCTGTCTTCTTACGCTCCTCTGTCTGCAAAAATACAAACAGACTCCCCCTCTGATACCACTTAATGTGTATCAGGGTACTTTCTTCTCCTCTACCTCTTCCTGCCTGAAATATACAAGCAATAATTTCCATCTCTGATACCACTTGATGTAGGCAAGGGTGTTTAGCAACCTTGCGGTTTTCCTCCTAAGTTGATGACTTCAGTCTGTGCCTCAGCACGTCTCTGTCTGACTCCTCATGAGTTCAGAAGTGCAACCTCTGTGCACGGTCATCAGAACCTCAACGTTCTGTCACACCCTCCTAGTGTGAAGCCTCAAAGACCTTCAACCTGAAATCAAACGAACCCCTGTAGAATGCACCCATATAACATATACATTCACAGCATAAACAAGGAACACACACCGACATGCATATATGACAGAATAATGCAGGAAAACCTGCTCTGTATTAATAATGGCAAATGCCTATATATTTTACAAGGTGTTTCTGAGCTCTTTCTCTCTGGCTCTTCTCTTCTACTCTACATGCATACTTGACTAACTCAAAATGAGATCTCAAAATCTCTTTTACCTGAGGGGCTCATCGAGCGCTTCCCTCCAGGATTTACCTACCCTATTCAATTACATTCAATGGGCTGTCTAGTCCAGAATCGGATCTAGATCTCAGCCACACATATTAAATGCATATCTTATATACAGCCTGCGCAAAGGCATGGCTTCTATGGCTCACCAGCCTAAGCATATTTAATTACATTCATTTCAAATTCAAATGAGGCTGCGCCTCCCTTTTAGCATATGAATGCATGCGCGCTAACGTGGCTGGCTGGCTGGCTGGCTGGCTGATATGGAGAGATGCTCCTGCATCAATTTCCAATCTTATTCATTCATTTGTTGTTATTTTCTACTTATAGTAATAGAATGATTTCCTTAAGTTTTTCATCTCATTTAAACTTTGATTCGTTAGCTAAAATTATCATTTTCACAAGGATTTATCCAAACCTTGTATCTATACATACCTATTGTATATAATATGACTATAAGATAAGTAATTATATATGTATGTTAACCAATGGGATTATA
>ML815000.1:151202-176393 GCA_009831015.1 Picea engelmannii | reverse complement strand
CATCTCATTTAAACTTTGATTCGTTAGCTAAAATTATCATTTTCACAAGGATTTATCCAAACCTTGTATCTATACATACCTATTGTATATAATATGACTATAAGATAAGTAATTATATATGTATGTTAACCAATGGGATTATATAGTTAAGTAGTTTTACCTCTTTTAGTTATTTTAGCATCTTCATTGGCTAACAGATCCATAAAACCCGTCAGGGTAGATTATTACAAACGGCTTGGGTTAAACAGACAACCTCGGACTAGATCTTCCCTTCTCGTTGACGGTGTGTCATAAATGCCCATAAAAATATGTTGCTAGAAGGATGGCCTAAAATTCATTGATGGCACGAGGAGTTCGTAAGACTCCCCCAAACAATCGTTCTCCTGTCGTGATGCATAGTTGCTCAAACCCTACTGTTATACCCGATCTAACCACTAAGTCATAAGCTACACCTAACATTCCCACTAAACCTATGACACTGATTCCTCAAGGGATTGATGTACAAGAAATTATGTGTAATTCTTTCCAGTCAATTTTAAGAACCCAGGGTGCATTATCTTGACTTAGACAATCTAGTGGACAACTAAATCAACCCCTTGATTTTTCCAATTTGCAGGGAGATCCTCTTGGAACTAGTCATCCTGATCACACATTAGGTGATAATATTATTGATCTTTTTGAAGAACTAATCCTAGGTGCTGGGGGATCTGGTCTTCAACCATCCCCACCTGGGTCTTCTCCACCCTGTTCAAGAGAAGAATCCTCTGATGAAGGCAATTCTTCATATGTGTAATCTCAAAATTCACCCCCACCAACTCCCATGGCTAACCAAAAGAATCCCACCAGACCTTGGATCGATCAAGATGCCATGGTAGTACCTAGACCTCAACATTCATTACCCAAACATCCTGAAAAGTGGTTACCCAAATTTGACCCCAATTCGAAGTAATCAATTGAGGATCATATCAAGAAATTCATGTTAATTTTTAGGCTTCATAATATCGAACATGAGGATGTCGTGTGCAGGATATTCCCTTACACTTTTGAGGGAAATGCCTCCACCTGATATTTTGCACAACAACCCCAAACTATCGTTTCTTGGGATAAGTTTGATACCTTTTTCTTAGAAAAGTTCGGAGATGATAAATCTCCAGAATTTTTGGTAATGGAACTGTCCAACATGAAAATGAACCCTAAAGAGAAAGTTAAGGATTTCAATCAGAGATTCCTTACGCTTAAAAATAAAATCCCTATAGAGTCAATGTCTGTTGAGAACTTGATTGTTGCATACTATGCTAAAGCCCTATGCCATAATATATCTATATGGGTTAAGAGGTCTAAGAAAAAACAATTACTAGAAGCTTTTGAGGAGGCAGTCCTTATTGAAAAGAACATTCTTATTTTAAAGGGTAATGTAAGTATGGAAGTTGAATCGACTTCCTCTTCCAAAAAGAATATAGAAATCCTTACTAGACCTGGCCCCAAAATAAAAAATAAAAAATAAACTTTAGACTTGGAAAGTTTATATAAAACCTTTCATAAGTTATCTAATCAAGTCATAGACTTGCAAATATCTGATCAAGAAGCATCTTCAAGTAAAGGAAACTTTAGACCACCTTTTAGGAAACCTTTTCCTCCAAACAGACCAAATCCGAACACAGAAGGTCTGAATTTTGAAGGTTTACAATATGCTTTACAAGCAATATTAGAGGCAAATGATGGTGATGTTTCTGTACCGCCCGAAAACCAAAATGACACAGGTGAATAAGAAACACTTGATGATGAGGACTCATCTCCCCCAGTGTTTTGACATCTTTCCGACGGTATTTTCCAAGCTATTTTTGAAACTGTCCATAAACATCAACACCCATATAATACTTGAAGTAAGGTGCAAAACAAACCCTCACTTGAGATGAGTAAAAACACGGTATCTAGACAACCAAAAAAGATTGAAACAACGTGAAACCCTGTTTCCCTAGATTTAGAATATGACTTGGTTGAAGATCTTAAAAAACTAAGGGAAAATATATGAATTTTTGAACTGCTTAAATTCCCTCTTATCTTACAGAAAATGCTCCGAAGTATAGCTGATTATAGTAAAAATAATGATCCTTTAAGAAAGAAATCAATAAAAAATGTCGCAAATAAAACGAAAGAGGTTGTGAGTAAAAGATCACCTGAAGATCATCATAAAAAGGAAACATCAGATAAGACTGTAGGGAATTTAGATAAAATTATTTCAGGTACAACAGTAAAAAATCAGCAGATTATTGTTCCCACGCCACGAAAAAATGTACCACCATTCTTGTTAACTTTCAAAATTTTCAACAGAAATGTGCATAATTGTATGGTTGATTTCGGGACCTCATCAAATGTAATTCCTTTGTATGTTTGTCAAAATATTAATGCTGAAGTCAAACCTTCCGATTTGAAAATGATTCAGTTAATCATAACTAATGTCACAGTCATTGGTGAACTTAAGTATGTATTGATTAGATTTTCTTCTAACCCAAAATTCTACTAGGTAATTGATATGGTTGTCGTTGATATTCCAGAGGTTATGGATTATTTTTTAGCATATATTGGTCATAGAAATTGCACGGTTATTTTTCTATAGATTGGTCTCATCCGTGGTTACTGGAAAATGACCAGCCTAACAAGATCAAAATTAATAGAGAACGTTATTTGAAGTACACTATTATAGATTTAAATGATTCCAATGATCCTTTTACTACTTCTATAAATACGATTGAAGCTCAAGGAATGAACACATTTTTTGGAAATTTCATGACTAAAATATCCACTATTACAAAACCAGAACAACAATCTAAAATATCATCCCATACTCAGATGACAGTTTTGAAAAATGATCCAAACATTGCTGATGACGATGAAATCTGGTCTTTATACTTTGATGGATCTAAATCTCATGAAGGAGCCAGTGCTGGTTGTGTTCTGATCGACCCCAAAGGTATTAATACATTCATTTCCTATTAATTAGAATTTGAATGTACTAACAACACAACAAAATATGAAGCACTCCTGAAGGGACTGAAGAAGGCATTGGATCTTAAGGTGCAAAACTTGGTGGTGTTTGGTGACTCTAAAATTGTAATTAAGAAGGTAAACAACTTATTCATTGTTTATCACCTCATCTAAAAAACTACCAAACTGAGGTATGGAGCTTAATACATAAATTTCTCTCTTTTAACATAAGTTCCATTCCTAGATCTAGTAATTTTGAAGCTGATTTAATGGCTAATGTCACTTTGAAATTATTACCTGCTGAGGGTTTTTCTCCTAATGCATTTTCTATTGAATTTTCATTCATACCATTGATCCCCGAAAATATTACCAATTGGCGAGTGTTTGACGATGACCAAAAAATCATAAATTTTCTGCATATGGAGGACACTTTCCAAGATGATGTAATTGATGAAAGTACTCACAATGAAAATCTTCGTGATTTCTCGGTAATATTTGACCCTCGTTCTACATAAATATCATCTGATTTGGTAAACTCTATCCCTAAGTATATTGTTAGAATAGAAAAAATTTATGATTTACATGACAAGTTTAGGGGAGTGGTTAATTGCAAAACGAACAGTTCTTCATTACTGTATGAAACTATAAATTTAGGAACACAAGATAATCCTCAGAATATTAATCTGGGCAAAGGGTGTTCTGAACAAGAAAGATATACATTCATAAAATTGTTTAAATAATTTAAAGATGTGTTTTCTTGGACATATGATCATTAAAAAACCTTTGATCCAAACATAACACAACATGTAATTCCCATGAATCCCCAAACCTAACCATTTCAACAAAAACTTAGGAAAATGCATCCTAAATTAGAACCCACAGTAAAAAAGGAACTAAATAAATTGCTAACCACCAAGATCATTTTTTCAGTTCGACATACCCAATGGGTATCCAACTTAGTTCCAGTAAGAAAGAAGAATGGATAAATTCGACTTTGTGTCGATTTTCATAATTTAAACTAAGCCTTTGATAAAGACAACTATCCCATTCCTCCAATGGAACAAATTTTACAACAAGTATCTGGTTCTGAAAGACTATATTTATTAGATGGTTTCTCAGGGTATAACCAAGTCCTTATGTCCCCATATGATCAGTTGGAAACCACTTTCCACACCTCGTTGGGCACCTGTGCCTATCAAAAAATGACTTTCAGATTGATTAATTCTGGAGCCACTTTCCAGAGGGAAATGGATATTGCATTCCATGGACTTATCAACCAGTCAGTTGTTGTCTACTTATATGATGTCATTGTCTTTCCAAAGAACAAAAAATACCACTTGTCACATTTTAGGGTTGTACTAGAACGTTTTTGTAAGTTTGGTATTTCAGTAAATCCTAAAAAATCACTTTTTGCAGTGGAACATGGAAGATTAATAGGATTTATAGTATCAAAAGAGGGGATGATAATAGACCCTGAAGGAACACAAGATATTTCCAATCTCCCTCCCCCATCTTCCAAAAAGGCAATGCAATCTTTTTTGGGTAAAAGAAATTTCATCAGACATTTTGTCCCAAGTTTTTCTGAGATGGTTAGGCCTCTACAAAACCTAATTAAAAAGGATGTTCTTTTCAAATGGGGACCTCAAGAGAACCTAGCTTTTAATTCCATTAGAAAAGATATAACTGAAGCTCCCTCCTTGATGAGTCCTGATTTTTCCAAAGACTTCACGTTGTACACTTTTGCATCTGATAGATCGTATGTTATTGTGCTTACTCAGAAAAATGTTGAAAATAATGAAATACCCATTTCATTTATGAGTTCTTCTCTTAACGAAGAAGAATTAAATTATCCTACAACATATCAACAAGCTTATGCTGCTTTTAAGGCAGTTAAACATTTTAGACCCTAGCTGTTGAAATCTAGGGTAAACGTTATTGTCCCTTATCCTACTGTAATAAACCTGTTAGTTCAAAAGGAACTTGGGGAGAATAGGGAAAATTAGATAACCTCCCTTCAAGAGTACGATCTCGAAATCGTACCTGCACAATTTTTTAGAGGTCAAGGCCTTTGCAAATTAGTGGTTGATTCAGTTGAAATACCAAAAAATCAACCAAAAACACCAGCTGAAAATATGCATAATGAAACACAAATCTGTTGTGTACAAAATGCACCTAATTCATGGTATAATGATATCAGATTTTATTTGGTGCACATAACTAATCCTCGAAGCCTTGATCCGAAAAAATAGAAGAGCACTAAGGCTTACATCTGTGTATTTTCAAATGATTAATGATGTATTGTTTTGGAAGAATTTTGATGGTGTATTTCTGCACTTCCTAGAAAAGGAAGAATCTAAAAAGGTGCTAGCTGAGTCACATTTCGGTGATGTCGAGAGTCACTTTGGTGGCAATACGACTTCCCACAAAGTACTTAGGGATGGTTACTATTGTCCCATATTATTTAAATATTCTCATGCTTTGGCTGACAAATGTATAATTTGTCAAAAATCTACAGGGCGGGTCAAGAAGGCTGCATTTCCCTTGCATCTCGTTACAGTAGATACACCATTTCAGCAGTGGGGCCTAGATATCATAGGACCAATTAACCAACCCTCTTCACAACAACACAAATATATTCTCACAAAAATGAATTATTTCACTAGATGGTCTAAATCTTTACCATTAAGGGTAGTAAACACGAATTAGGTAATTTCGTTCTTAAACTCCCATATTATCACTCGTTTTGGCATACCTGAATGTTTAGTTTTCGACAATGCTTATTATTTTTATTCCTTGTATATAAATGTTTTTTCTTTAGAAAAAGGGATTAAGATAAAATACTCTGCCAGTTATTATCCTGAAGGAAATGGCTTGGTTGGGTCAACAAACAAAAATTTGATCAAAATAATAAAAACAACAGTGTCAGAAAATCATAAAAAATGGCACAATGCATTATATAACACACTTTGGGCTGATAGGGTCACTCCAAAAGATTTTGTTGGTAATTCTCATTTCTTCCTCATTTCTGGAAGAGAATCTATCCTTCCTCCCTTCACCGCAATTATCTCAGAAAGTTCAAGAGGAATAATGTGCCCCTTTAGAGAAACGAATGAACGCTTTACTAAAATTGAAAGAAGTCAGGACGCAAGCAAAACAAAAATTGGACCAGCACTAACAGATTGTTAAAAAAAATTTTGATACAAGTTCGTCCTTAGATAGAAACTTTAATGTAGGAGATTTGGTCCTCAAATAGGACAAAGCACGCGAGGATAAAGGAGAACACACTAAGTTTCAAAACCTGTGGTTGGGACCTTTTGTCATTGCAAAAAAATTGGGTCCTATCTCTTTTCATTTATAGAACTTGGAGGGATAGCCAGACACTTTTCCAGTGAATGGACAAACTCTCAAGAAATACTTCACTTGAGCAGAATCGGACCTGCCCCCTGTAAATATCCATAGATTTTTATTTTTTTTGTTTTCTTTATGATTGATTATTTTCTTTTGATGCTTTCTTTGTTTTCTTAAAAGTTTTTTCAAATTCACAATCCATTATTGAGGGGAATATTTTTAATTAGATGTATCACTAACAATAGTTGAAACAGTTCAAGCATTTAAATGTTAAGCTTTAACTCAGATCAGTGATCTCTAAGACAATTATTCTAGAAGTCTCTACCAAATCATTGTTCTTGATTTTTTGTCGAGATCTTGGGGAAGTACGATCATCTTTAAACTTTTTACACCGTCTCAGCTCTAATGATATGAATTCATAGTGCTTCCCAATCATTGAGATGATTTCTTAATTGAACTATAAGTGTCTAAACCATTTTGAAAACTATCATTTCTTAAAGAACAAAAAGAAATATTAATGATCAATCATATGATGACCTAGTTGTTAGATATTTGGTATCTCCCCACTCTCTCATTATCATGAAACCTCAAAATTTTTATCTTTATAAATGAATAAGGAGATTTGGAAACACTTTAACGTGTGGGAAATGTGTGTAAACCTGTCGGGGTACCGAACAGGCCTGCTGGCAATGGGTAAATGCGGACATGATACCAAGACAACTTTGTTGGGATATTGAACAAGCTTGTTGGCAGTGAAGCGATGTCGGGTCCAAGATTTGTCAGGTATGTTTTTAAATTGATCATATATCAAAATTTTTCATATCATGGATAGACGACTTTTGGATGGGACTAAAGTACTTGAGTGGGTTAAATGACATCCCTGTCAAGGCTATAAATGCCTGCTGGCAACAGTGTCCCTGTCAACAATATTGAAGTTACTTTTATATATCATCGCCTTTTTGATCAAAAATGACTTTCAAATTACAATCATATTCTAGAGCACTCTTTGTTAGTATGATTGTATTAATTTTATGAGTTAATTTTTAATACTCTTATTCTGTTTCAAAGTTGTCTGTAGTGATTGTCGGTTTTTTCTTTTCCTTGATATGAAGTTTTGTTGATGCAGAGATAATTGCTTCACTCAGTGAGTCACCATTGTTGGCAGCCAAATATTCACATCACTTCATCGATCTTTGAAACGCAAGATTGGAAAAATAAATTTATTATCTCCCTCTTTTTCTCTGCGAAGAGTTTGATTAGGATTTTTGAAAAATTGATTGATTGATCATTTTTTGTTTTGAGTTTTGTTTTATCGATAAAATTATCGTTTACCCATGTCAATTTCATGACTGTCAAGCATGAAATTGAAATCATTTTGTATAAACATATTTGATAAACTCTAAAGGTTTCTCTCCTTATAAAACTAAAGGAGCCTTTGAAAAACCTATAATCTCAAAACTTTTAAGTTTAATGAACATATGGTTATTTCTATAGAATTAGGATAGAACCTAGTCACATTTGATTCATGTTATGCCTTGATCAATTTTTAATAATGTTCTGTTGTTGATTTACCCCTTTGTGATTTTGGTTCTAAAACTATGACATAAACCTATGATATGGATGCTACCTTTAGCTATTATGTCTTGGTCTAATCATTGTATTACCTAGCTAGTGGTTGTACTCTATAACCATTACATCTCTATCCTCTTCACCTAAACTTGCATTCATTTCATCATTTGATGGTGCTTTTTAATCAAGGATTAGGTTCTTAGTAGGTGAGGTGGTTTTTGAGTGTATTTTTCCTCTGGTTCATGGGGTTAATCAATAGTAAGAGTGGGATTCATGGTATCATCCTCCCAAGATCATAGTTTTTAGGCCACCTTTGACAATGCAAAACATATAATTTGTTTCAAGTTGTTTCGAATGCAGACTCCTCCATTATGCACCTTATCGTATATCATAATCAAGCTTATGGATCCTATAGTTAGGGTAGAGATGAATGGCTCACAGGCTCTTCTCTCTCACGATGATGTTGTATATGACTTCGTCATCGTCGGATGGGTTAAATTTGTATAGTCATTCAAGGGTTTTTATCTAGAAGTCACCCAAGATTTTTCCAAGACCTTCGATGGTGATAGAGATAAAATAGGTGAACTGCAGTTACAAGTTGATGAAGAATCAATAGAAAAGGCCACGAGCCTCTCACAGGAAGGAGACTGCTAGTTCAAAAACCTAAAAATCAAAGGTATCCCTTGGCATCTATTGATGATTTACATAAAGTCGTGCTACAACGTTAAAGGTACACCCATCCATCTGTTCAAGACTCACTGGCATGGTTTGTTATTGATAATAAAATAGTTCGTCACATGTGAGGGACGCTATGGACTGTTATTTTTATTTCATGTGCACCTGTTAATGGTCTTCCTAGGTTTCAAGTTAAACTTTCCATTTTATTTGATTAAAAGTCTACAAAATATGTCCAGGTTCTATCAAAGACAAAACCCCAACTTTGAATCCAGTATTTTCCACCATGGTTTAATCCGGGTCTTGGTTAATGACCATTTTTTAAAGGTAGAAGATAGCTGGCAAGGCTTCTTTGTTAGGAATGGTTTTGTTTCGTTGCCACCATAACTGGGAAATAGTTTACCTCCATGTCTTGATGATTCTACTGACCCTTGCCTATCGTCTCACTCTCTACAAAGTCTTCAAGTGGAATTACAAGTCACAAAATACCCTGCATTACCTCTTGATACCCCTATTGATTCTCGTCAATCAGTAAGGTCACCTCCAAGAAGCACGAATCTGTCCCAAATAAGTCCTTGGAGTAAGTTCTGAGTCATCTAAGGGGTAAGGTACTCGTCGTCCCTAATTCTGTACAACAATTGGTTTATGAAAAAAAAATTAATATCAAGAGACAGGGTAAACAAAATGCGCAGAGGGTTGATGATATAGATTTCAGGAATAAAAGGAATGGCAGACTTCTTTCAAGGATGACTAGGAACCGACACCAGAACTGCGATAAACTTATCCCCACAGTTGATTTCGAGGACACGATCTCTGTCGACGATGCTAGTTCTGATGCCACTAAAATAGATTCACCCCAATATGATTTTGTGTCTAACTTGCCTCCATTTCTAAAAGAGCATGAGGGATTTGCAAGTATCCAGTATGATTTGAAAAGGGTTATGGAGTAGGATAAACCATTAAACTCAGATCATACTCTCCCACTACCGAATCTGGAACATGTATACTGTGAGGATTGTTTTAATTAGATCCAAAGACATTACCAGGACATCTCTTATCTACAGGCTCATATAAATCAAGTTATGGCTCATAATTTGTATTGGAGAGAGAAAACGAGGACTTGAGAGCTAGCATCCAACTAATTTCACCAAGGGCCAGCAAAAGGTTCAAGAGGTCAGGGGACATTATTATAAAAAATTCTACCAATTTCAATGTTGTTATCAATTAATAAGTATCTCATGTCTCTTTTTCAAAGGTTTAATGGGAAAACATTCTTCATGGAATTTATGTTTGGTTTGTTTAGTGATAATTGAAATTGTTTTATTTTGGTTTTTATTAGACTATCTACAAAGTGATAGATTATGTAGCTTGTCTTTAATTAAATTATTTGAGTTCTTTTCTAATTTAGATTTATTTTTTCTTCTTAGGTGTGAAGGAGATCAATGTGAAAAGGTTGAAGGAACGAGTTAATAGTTGGGAATGCTCCAAATTTGTAATTTTAATTTTGAGAAACAGTTTCAAGAAGTTTTGGATGATGTAATTATTTTGAATAGCTATCACAACAGACCTATCTTTTTGGTTACTTTTTCGTAAAGACTTTATTAAAATGGACATGTCTCTATCTTGTATGATATGAGAAACAGACCATGAATTTATTTTAAATACTAGTGCTTGCCTAGAGACAAAGGGAAATTATTTTTGGACCTGATGATGGACTTATCATTTTGAGAAATATATGGAATGCAGTTTACGTTTTGGCTTTAGTCCTTTTGTAGATTGTACAATGTGATTATTGGCCTTCATATATTTTTTGGGCATGAAAAACTTATCTGTCATGAATTAGCCTTAGACTTTTCAACCTTTATGTTTTCATGTTGTGCTTATCTCTTACGTGGTCCATTATTCATTGGTTATTATAATTTCTATGACTAATCATCTATCTATACATTTTGAGTTTACATCGGTTGTTGGATTTTTTATAATACCATTTGCCGAAGATTGAAGTTAATTTCATCTTCAACTTTTGAATAATTTAAAGTTACATGAGTAAAAGTTCATTTGTCTTTATGTTTATCATAAATTTCTTTCAAAATACAAAAACATTCCTTGAGTTGTTTAAGGAAATATCATTCTTTGCTTCTTGCCATAGATTTATGCTTGGCAACATGTTAAGTGGAGCTTAGTGCCTTTTCTTTATAGCTGATCAACATCAGGTTAGTTAGCTTTATTTTTATCTGATTTATTTACTATAAGAATGAATAACGATTAAATCATTCAAACTTTAATGCTTTGTTCATTACAATTATATCATTTCCAAAATTATTCGTTCATTTGTTGTTATTTTCTACTTATAGTAATAGAACGATTTCCTTAAGTTTTACATCTTATTTAAACTTTGATTCATTAGTTAAAATTATCATTTTCACAAGGCTTTATCTAAACCTTGTATATGTACATACCTATTGTATATAATATGACTATAAGCTAAGTAATTATATATGTATGTTAACCGATAGGATTATATAGTTAAGTAGTTTTACCTCTTTTAATTATTTTAGCATCTTCATTGACTAACGGAGCCATAAAACCCATCAGGGTAGATTATTCCAAATGACTTGGGTTAAATAGACAACATCAGACCAGATCTTCCCTTCTCGTTGACAGTGTGTCATAAACGCCCGTCAACACACTGATCCAGATTATTTTCGACACAAAATGAGAGCGAATATATAACACAGAAATAAACATAAATATTGCAAGAGATTCAATAATATAATAGACATATATCATGTATATAACAAGAGGCACAAATATATAGTAATACACAATTTCTATTAATAAGTGAAATGTACAAAACTTTAGAATTACAGAGTGAAACACTCACTAGAATGGTGGCATCTTATCTCTAAGAAGCGATGTGACGGTTACTCGCATTCACAAGAAGATGATTACAATGAGTCTGTAAAGGAATTTTTAACATAAACAAAATCCAAAACCCTAACCCTGGAAGATGAAAATCCAATAGTTTTGTGGACCCCGTTTTGGGTAGTTTGGTGCATCAAGTCCCCGGGGGTGTAACTTTGGCGTACAATCTTTGTTTGGGGTGCACGATAGCTCGTTGGAAAGGTATTGTAGGATATTCATTTTTGGGGCTCAATCAGAGCCTTTGACTATCATTGAGGTGATCGATCCTAAAAAAACTTCATTTTGTCCTTCAAAATGGCCTCGAAAATTTAGGAACCGAAAACCTGCTTAAAATAGTAAATTGCCAGAAAATTGTTGTGATCCAGTTGGAATAGGTGGGTGGCCACTGATATCCACCCAAATCACTTAGGAAGAAATGGTCTCTATTGTGTCGATTTTTGTCATCAGATGAAGAAAGTTCTATTGAATTTGGCCCTAGGTGAGCCACTTGCCTTGGTGCAGGAGTTGCCCTGCTTTGACAACACGATAAAGTCGAACTTTTGTTGGTGAGTGCCCATGACCTATGTGTCCATTATATGATCAGTGGATTCTTGTTCCATGTAGTTAGGTTTGAACTATGTCGGTGTCAATTGTTCTACTACCTCTGAGGTGTCCAATAATGGTGGAAAGTATGGTCGAAAGAGGTCCACATTAAACACTGGGTGCAAGCCAAGGAAGGGGGAATGTTGAGCTCAAATGAGTTTTCACCCATAGCCTTGGTGATGGTATACATTCCATAGAGAAGTGGATGAAGCTTCGGATGGGGTCCTGTAAGGAGTTCTTTCTACAAGAGCAACCAAACTTTATCTCCCACCTGAAACTTATGTGGCACCCGGTGTTGATCGTGGCACTTCTTGTACTTGGTATTAGAATTATGTAAAATATCCTGAACCTATTGGAAGATGTGCTGGATTCGTTCAATGAACCAGGTGGATATATCATCTTAAGTGTGAGAATGGGATGATTCTTCCTGGGTGGACACAAGGGGTAGTGCAACATACATGGGACCCAATGGCTGAAATCCCAATCCCATCTGAAAGGGGTTGTGGAAAATTGAGCTATGTATGGCTCTATTGTGGCTATGTTGAACATATGGAAGATTGTCATCCCATGTGTGTGGATTCTTAGAATTGTACATGCACAAGACATGCACAATCATCCTATTGACGACCTCAGTTTGGTCATTCATCCGGGGGTGGAAGGCAGTGGATTTGGTGAGCTTGGTGTCCATTAGTGACTAGAGGTTGAACCAGAATGTGTTTAGGAACCAAATGTCCCAATATGAGATTATGGTTTGGGGAATCCTAAAATGTACCCACACTCGTTCGAATAAGATCTTGGAAGTGGCCTCCGCTATGATTCTCTTCTTGCAAGTGGCCATAATTGCCATTTTGGAAAAGTGATCAACCACCACAAAAAAAAATTAATTTCCCCTCTTGGTTGATGGAAGGCCTTACATGTAGTCCATCAAGATGGATTCCCAGGGCCTTTTAGGAGTAGGAATAGGAGTGTACATGCCTTGTTTCTTAATGGTCGTTTTGGATATGGTGCACGCAATGCAAGACCTAATATACTTGCTAACATCCTGTCGAAGTTTCATCCAATATAAATGTTGTTGCAACATTGCCACTTTCATTTCTACACCGAAGTGTCCTTCCACCCGACTGTAGTGAGCTTCCCAAATATATTTTACTCACTCTCTTAATGGAACGCAGAGATGGCCCAAATGGAAGAGAAACCCATCCTAAAGGTGGCAGTATGTGACCACTGTGTTAGTGCCTAGAATATGATAGGTGGTGGTGAAGTTAGGATCACTCTTGTAGATTTGGGGTGATCCGCAAGTCTCATGGTCGTAGGAGTTTAGCACCATGGTGAGTGCTGCCACTGGAGGTCGATTGAGGAAATTAGAGATGTGGTTGGTGCTTCCGGTCTTATACTTGATGTTGAGATGGAACTGTTGCAAGTATGTGGACCACTTCTAATGGTGATCATTCTGCAAATTTCCTTGCGTCTACATGAAATGTAGAGGCTTATGATCAGTGTGGATGACTATCTCCTTCCTGAGAATGTAATGCCTCCACTAGTGGTAGAATTTCACAATTGAGTACATTTATTTGCTGTAAGTAGGGTACTTACGAACAACATCTGATAGTTTCTCACTATGATAGGCCACGTGATGTCCATGTTGAGTGAGAACTATGCCCAGAGTATAGTTGGAAGCGTTGGTCTTGATCTCAAAAGATGGTTGCAGGTTGGGTAATGAGATTACTAGGGTTGAGTACAAGCGTTGTTTCAAATCATCAAACTATTTTTGTTGTGATAGGCCCCACATGAACTTAGCCTTACCACCGCCCCTGGTCACTTGGATAAGGGCCCATGCGATATGGGAGAATATCAACAAGAAGTTGCGATAGAAATTGGCAAGGCCTAAGAAGCTCCAAAGCTCTGCGAGTGTGGTTGAGGTTGGAAAATCACAAATGACATGTATCTTGGCTGGATCGACATGCACCCCATGCTCATCAACAATGTAGCCAAGGTATTGGACCCTGTCCATGCCGAATGAGCATTTTTCCAAATTTGCATATAGCTTGTGCTACTGCAGAGTGTGCAGAACATGTTGAATGTGTTGCAAGTATTCCACCCAACTCTTTTTGAAGACGAGGATGTCATCCAAATACACCACCAAAAAATAATTGATGAAGGGATGCAAGATATCATCTATCATCCTCATGAAATTTGTTGGGGAATTCATCAAGCCAAAGGGAATGACCAACCATTCAAAAAGACCTTCTTTGGACTTGAAGGCATACTTCCATACATCAACCTGCTCTATTGGGACCTGGTGGTAGTCAAACTTCAGATCAATATTGCCGAAGTATTTGGCCCCCTTGAGTTGTTTAGGGAGATCGTCGATTTGGGGAATTGGGTATCGGTTCCTGACTGGGATTTTATTTAGGGATCGATACTCGATGCAGAGTCACCAGGTCCAATATTTATTATGCACAAGCACAATTTGACTTCCATAAGGTGATGAGCTTGGTCGGATGTGCCCCTTTCAGAGAATCCCTTGGATCTGGTGCTTGATTTACTCACTTTCCAAAAGAGAGCGGTGATAGACTAGACCATTGGGTAGTGGTGCACTGGGGGTCAGATCGATTGAATGTTTGATTTGACAGAGCAGAGGTACCCCAGTGGGTGAGGAGAATATGTATTTGTATTCTTCCAGAACCTTATCCACTTGATTCTATTGTGTGGAGAGCCTTTCCGCGGAGGCCATGGATAAGGCTGTGACCTTTTTCTCACTTTGAGCACGAATAAAAAAGAAGACAAACTTATCGATCTGAGAGATGACCTTCCTGCATTGCTTGGAAGAGATCAAGGAAATGGTAGTAGGTGGGACTACCTCGGGTATCCTATACAATTTTATTTACAAAGTAATAATAACACTACAAGGCCTAGACTCATATACAAGATGATGTTTCCATAAATAAGGTTGGCCCAAAATAACATCACAAACTTCAAGGGGGGAGACATCACACAATGCCTCATCCTTGAAAGGTTTGATGTCGTAGGGAAGGCGACATTGTTGGTTGACATGGAGATCACTTCCTTGGTGGAGCCATATGATGGTGTATGACTGTGGGTGCGGTTGTTAGGGTCCTAACCCGCACATAGGTAGAAAAATATATTTGGATGTAATAAAGGTCAATATTAATAAGGCCTTGCAATAAAATAAAATAAGTCGAATGTAAGAAGACCTAATAGAATCTTCCAATTCTAGAAGGATCTTCCTCTATATGCTTATTTTGATAGACATATTTAGTATAAATAGGAGTCGAGGGTATGCGAACCCTAGCTTGGATATTATTGTAATAGAGCTCTGCTTGACTGGAGGTTTCCCCCTCGAAGAGGCCCGTGAACATTTCTCTTAGTATCAAAGTGTTATTTCTGTGTTATTCTTATATCATTTCAGTGTTATTGTGGTGATTGTTCTGGTTATATTGTTGTTATTTTGCCATTTCTAGCATTTTATTTTTGTTCTGCATAATTTTTATATTTGGTATATTACAAGTGGTATCAGAGCACTTTCCTCGACAGAAATTGTGGGTAAAATTTGTTTCAAGGTAGAGACATATTCCGGCGTCTCTAAGCCACAACGATCTGTCGTTACGCGCATAAACACGTGATTGAGGGATTCATACACGTAGGAAATACAAGTGTTACTTAAGCGCACATATGTTGTCCACCCTTGTAACCCCTGTTGGTACCCCTTCGAGTGGTAGCGCATCAGACAAAAACTGTTTACAGATCGACCTAGATTACCTGAAGCCCTCTTTAGATAAACCGATCGACCGCCTGATTGCTATAGTGCCATTGAGAACAACACTCGGGAAGATACTCTCTAGTACCTGGGTAGTCAGGTATTACGGTTAAGGGTACGGTCTAGCCTCCTTAGTTAGTGCCCTGAGATATTGGGCCGAGTACTACTATTGGACCCCGCAAATATATCATAGAGCTATAGCATAGGGAAAAATGTTGTCTGTAGAACCCTTGAATACCTAACCCTTGGGGACAGAAACATAAACAAATTAAAACAGACAAGATCTATTGTCGTGCAACTGTGTTTGGGTTACTAAATCACTACACATTTCTTCCTGGTTAAGCATTTGGGTATTTCATCACTACAGTATTCTTTAGACTGGAGTATAACTCCACAGGTCTAAAAAAAAAAAAATTCTAGAAATTTTTGCACCATTATTTGAGACCTATTCCATTGGATTCTTCTCTTCGCCCTTATCACACTCATACATATCATTTTGCAGCAAAAATTTTGACCCCACCTGCCCCTTTTCGGTTCCCTCGTCATCATGGCCCATACCCATAGCCAAGAACTGGAAGCTCACTTCAATACCTTGTAATCTAATCTCATCGAGACCGAACAAGAACTGAAACAACTCAGTGCCAATGTTGCTACCATCAATACAAGCATGCAGTCCTCAATGGAGGAAATCAAACAAGACCTAACTACCCAGCTTGAATCTGTCGTTTCGACGCTCTGCACCAAGTTTCATATCCCTACAGATAACCCTTTATTTGACCCACCCTCACATACTGAAGCTAAAAATTCCTCTCATTCCCATAACTTTCAACACCATCACTTTCAACGTGACCTACGCCTTCCACGGGTGGATGTGACCAAATTTGATGGTTCAGATCCCACTGGTTGGGTAACCCAAATAGAACATTATTTCTCTTTATACGACATTACAGATGACTTGGCCAAACTCCGGTATGGTGTTCTCCATCTAGATCAAGAACGTTGGCAATGGTGGCAATGGAGAAAAACTTCCCATCAAGGGTATATTACATGGACACACTTTGTGGCAGAGCTTTATGAACGCTTTGACACTGACACCAACCATTTGGGCCGCTTGAAAAAGTTGAAACAATCAGGAACAGTGGAAGGCTTTATAGTTTCCTTTGAGCGCTTGGATTTTCGGACAGAGGGAATGTCTGATGCCTTTTTCCGAGAGTGTTTTATTAGTGGCCTCAAGGATGAGATTCAGGCCCATTTCCTCATGGCTCGTCCTTAGATTTGGGTGGAGGCTACTAAAAGAGATAAAGAATCACAACAGGTTGTATCTTCTCAAAATCGGAAACCCTCCTTTATCCCTTGCACTAAACCAGTAAATCCTACTACTCCCTCCACTCCACTAAAGATCCAAAAATTGACCAGGGTTGAAATAGTTGAATGCCAACTCAAAAGCCTTTGTTATAATTTTGATGACAAATATTTCCCTGGCCACAAGTGTAAGGAACAAAGGATTTTTATGGACATCTAGGAGGATATTTCGGAGGAGGATGTTGAAACTCCCCTTGTGTCTGAGTGACCTGAAACCACTGACATAACCCCTCCCTCAAACCTTGTTGAAGTTGAACCGGTCATTTCCCTCAATGCTCTCACTGGATTCTCCGCTCCCCAAACCCTCAAGCTAATTGATTACATCAAGCATAGGAAGGTCATTATTTTGGTTGATAGTGGAAGCACCCATAATTTTATTCATCACCACATTGCCCAAGAAAATCATTGCTACATCCATGCCGTTAATAATTTCCAAATCACGATTGCCAATGGTGGCTCCATGAAATGTGGATGGCATTGTGAAAATGTGTCTCCAAATTGGTGACTACCACATGAAATCTCATATGTTTGCTATCGACATGGGCGATTGTGACATTGTGTTGGGTGCACACTGGGTGGGTCCCATTCTCATGGATTTTAAGGAATTAACCATGCAATTCGACCAGGAGGGCCACCAATATAAGTTCCAAGGCATCACTGCCAATTCACTTGAGATCATTAGTTCCCATCGCATGGAAAATTTGCTCAAAAACGGTCATTCTGGTGTTATTGCCCAACTCCATGCCATATAAGCAACAAAGACACCCTTAGTGTTGCAAGACCTCCAATCCATCCTTTCTAAACATCAAGTCGTCTTTTCCACTCCCAGGGAATCCCTCCTTCCCGTGGTGCTCATGATCATTACATTCCCCTTGTACCAGGAATCCTTCCTCCCAATACTCGTCTATATCATCACCCCTTTTCCCAAGAAAATGAAATTGAGAAAATGGTCCAGGAACTCCTTAATGTAGGCACCATCCACCCTAGTATGATCCCCTACTCTTCTCCTATGGTCATGGTCCTAAAGAAAGAAGGTTCTTGGTGAATGTGTCCTGAATTCCATGCCCTCAACAAACTTACCATTAAATACAAATTTCCTATTCCTGTCATTGATGACCTCTTGGGTGAATTGAGTGGCACCTAGTTCTTTACTAAACTTGATCTTAATTCTGGCTACTGGCAGATACATATGAAAGAGGCAGACAATCCCAATACTGCATTTAGATCTCATGAGTGCTACTATGAGTTTTTGGTCATGCCCTTTGGCTTGTGTAATTCCCCCTCCACCTTCCAAAGCCTCATGAATCATGTCTTCCATCCTTTTATCCATCATTTTGTCTTAGTTTTCTTTGATGATATCCTCATCTATAGAAAAACCTGGACATACCATATTGCTCATGTGGATCGAGTTCTCCATCTACTCTCTCAGCACCAAATTTTCCTGAAACAGTCTAAATTTACTTTTGGGGCCTCAGAAATTGAGTACTTGGGCCATCTGGTTGGAAAGGACAATGTCAGGGTCGATCCTAAAAAGATTGAAGCTATGCAAGACTAGCCTCACCCAAAGACTCTCAAAATCTTGCGTGGATTTCTAGGCTTAACCGGTTATTATCGCAAGTTTGTTAAGAATTATGGAAAGATTGCAGCACCTATCACTACACTCCTAAGAAAGAACTCTTTCGCTTGGACTCCAACAACTGCTCAAGATTTTCAAACCTTGAAGATGGCCATGTGCACCACTCCAGTCTTGGCCCTTCCTGATTTCACAAAGACCTTTGTCTTGGAATGTGATGCTTCAGGGAAAGGAATTGATGTTGTCCTTATGCAAGAGGGTTGGCCTTTGGCCTTTACCAGCAAGCAACTGTTTGAAAGAAATCTGGGAAAATCAATCTATGAAAAGGAAATGTTGGCTATTCTACATGTCGTTGATCTGTGGCACCCTTATCTATTGGGGCAATGCTTCCAAATTAAGACAGACCATCAAAGCCTCAAGTATTTTCTAGAACAACGCATTTCCTCCCCAGAGCAACAAAAATTGGTGACTAATCTCTTTGGATATGATTATGAGATCATTTACAAGAAAGGCAAAGACAATGTGGTTACAGATGCACTTTCCCGAAAATATGAAGATGAAGGATCCATTTTTTCTCTTTCCTTCATTGTACTAGATTGGCTCCAAGCCATTCGCCAGGAATGGCTATAGGATCCCAAAAGTTCATATCTAATCCAAAAATTGTAGTCCAATGCTCCAGCTTCCCTAGGGTGCTCTTGGCTCCATGATGAGCTTCAATACAAAGGCTGTTTGTATTTAAGTATTTTGTTTAAGGTTGGTTGTCATTGATGTCAACCCTTGAAGAAATCCTCGTAGCACAAGGTTTGGGTAATGGACCCAAGATTGTTTGATGTAAATATGACTCATTATTGTCTTATCATGGTTGATAATAAGTAGAAATGGATGAACTCCAAAGTGTTCCCCTTATCGTGAAAGCCCTCATGGGAAGACACTTTGCGGAGTAAGAGAACCCGTGATTAATTGTGGAATAATGAGATGAAGGACAATGAATTTTTTAGGGACACTATCCTAGATGGATAGTTCTTGTCATGCCATTTCCAGTTTTATTTGGAACATCACATAACTCCTCACGGTTAGAGAGTTATGACCATGTGAAGCTAAAGAACCCAGGTTTTGGTAATGGACCCAAGATTGTTTGATGGATAATGGTGTGATTTTTGCTATATTTGAAGGTAATACTATTATATATGGATAGTACATGTCATTCCATTTCTAGTGGTATGTGGAACGTCACATAACTCTTCATGGTTTGAGAGTTATGGCCTTACAAAGTTGGAGGACCCTCATATGTCATCTAGAAGCCCCAAAAGGTCAAAGTAGTCAAAGTGGTTTAAGAGATTCTAAAAGGTAAATAATAAAGTGAAGTGATGAGTGTATTATAATTCAAATTGAATACAAAATAAATTATTTAAATAATAAGTTCAATGGAGAAATTAGAAGTGGGTTAACCCTAAAATAAGGAAAGTGGGCAAAGTGACCTAGAAGATGTTTTTAAGGAAGCTACTTGGAGAGTATAAATAAGAGGCAAGGCTCTCTCATTTTAGACACACTTGAGCATATTGAATAAATATAGGTGTCTGAGGTAACCAAAGGACATCTAATATGAATTTCTAAGGAAAGTGAATAAAAGAAGGCCGGAATTCAAGGAAGGATAAATTCTTTTCACGATGTTTTCTAAGGTATGTGTTTTTCAGGTCATCTCACAATTTTTGCAATAACTCTCTTTATAGAATGATTAAGAATGTGAAATTTCTATTCCATTGAGGAAACATATCCAAGTATCTGTGGTAAAATATTAAACTTGTGGGTCGTTGTATTTTCGGAGTTATACTCCGTGGAAAATAGGGTTTGTGGCTAGTCCTTAAACTAGTCAAAAAGAGGTGTTTCGGGTAAACACGTCATAACTTCTTCATAATAGATCCAAATTCAGTAAACCCAAATGTGTTAGTTAGAGTACAGTATTTAGTATATTTTTTAAAAGTTTCATATCAATTCAAAAAATATTCCGTGTAGGACACGCTCTACAAGGTCACTCTCTAGAATAAGCCAGAATTCAACAAGGTGTGCCATTTTTTCTATAACTCCTTCTCTGAGAAGTTCCAAGTAGTGAAACATGGAGGAATTTCATAAAACACACTGATGAACATTGTGTATCAGTTTCATATCTTTATTCATTATAGGTACAAAGTTATTATTATTTCAAGTTAGAGTTGTTGACTAATCCAAAACTAGTCTTGTGAGACTAGAGAAACGTTTGATGAAAATGCTAGTCTCTTGTTGTTAAAGTTAAGAAAGGTTTGTAGGTACATGATCATATAAACCAGGTCTATTATAGAGTTACAAATCATATTTAGATGATGAAATTGATGAGGTCTTTTGGTTGAGGTACAAGTTTCGTACATGGTTGAGACAAGTAGTTGATGAGTTGGCACATACATGAGGTGTATAGTTGATGATGTTGGTACATATTGATGAGTCATAGTTAATGAGTACTTGACACATGATTGGTACATACTTGGTACATGTTTGGTTGCACTTTTGTATGGTACAAGTTTATTACAGATTGTTTCGTACAGGGTGGTGCATGGTTGATGCACTTGTTTATGGTATAGGTTGATTACAGGTTGAGGTACAGGTTGATGCATGGTTCAGGTTTATTGGTACAAGTTGTACAACAATATATCTCACAATGACATGTTGACAATGGTTCCATCATTCTACTTATACTTCAGGGCGGTTGGACGGGGCAATGATAGGTGGTTGTAGCCACCTTCCGGTTGTAGCCGGAGAACATAGGGGGTTGTAGCCAGAGAATTGGGGATTTGGATCTTCCCTCATGTTGTAGCCTGAGAAACTAGGGGGTTGGAGCCTCCTTCCATTTGTAGCTGGAAAGAAAAGGAAGTTGGTGATTCCAATGAATGTAATTCTTCAAGACATATAAGAAAAATCATTCCATTGTTTTCTCCTGCTTTGGGTTTCCATGTAAAACACTGGTGTACTGTGTATGTGTATGATTGTTCATTTGTTCATTTCTTATTTACTTTGCAATTATTAGGTGATAATGATATATTTATATAACACTTGGATTATATGGTTAAAAATGATTAAATTTTTCTATTACTGATTCACCCTCCCCTCTCAGTAATCCAACAATTGGTATCAGAGCCGGTTCCTTCAGGAAACAGTTTAACCACTGGAAGGAGATCATGGATTATTCTGAGAATGGAGTACCAATGTTTAATGGTCATAATGATTTTGAGTATGAGATGTGGAGCATAAGGGAAAAAGTATTTTTACAGGCACAGGGACATTATATTTGGCTATTAGTTGTTACAAGATATGATAGTTCAAAAAGTGCAAAGACTGCAGCTAAGAAGGAATTGAAGAAGAATAAAAAAATAGCAATGGATTTCATCTGGGAAGGATTACCTAATCCGGTAAGAGAAAAGGTTGGTAAATGTTCATCAACAAAAGAACTTTGGGATAAGTTACATGACATATATTCTTCATCCATTGCAGATTCAAAAAATGCCAAAGAAGATGAAAATACAGAACAAGAAGAAATATGCTCATCATGTTAGACAGATTCAAAAGAGGAAGAGTATGAAGAAGAAAAAATTGATTACAAAGAAAAAATGATCAGTGCAATTAAATATATAAAGAAAGAAAGAGAAAAAAACAAGTCATCCAAGAAAGAATTGATGAACCAAAAGGAAAGTTTTCAAGGTTCTAAAAAGGATCAACAGGTCATCAAGAATTTAAGATCTCAACTAGAAGAGGCCAAAAGAATTGAAGAAACTATAGAATATCAAAAGAAATGTTTAGGAGCCAACATAGCAACACAAAAAGAAGAAGCAGAAAAGAGAGAAAAATATATTGATGGATCATCTCAAGGAAAGAACCAATGACTTAAACCAACTTAAGGAAGAGTTTGGTCAAGAAGAGAGAATACTGGAAGAAGAAATAATGACATCGAAAATCCAACTTGAAGAAGAAAAGAGAACAAAAGAGGTCATGAAGTCTCAAATAATGAAGAAAGAAAAAAAGGTTGAGAAGATTGGAGAAGAAGTTGTCACATTGAGAAGTAAAATCATCAAGATCAACAACAACGTTGAAAACACAAAAACATCCAGATCATTTATAGAGAATGAAGAGAAGAACTCTAGGTTGGTAGAAAAGATGAATGAAGAAAATAGAAAGAGTTATGCAGAAGTACTCAAAGGAAGGAATCATGGTCAACCAAAATCTAAGAAAACTATTGAAGATACATATTGAATAAGACCATCCATGTTCAGGTCACAAAGTAGCTTCAATCATGATCATGATTAGTGAAGGAAAAAATTCAGAAGGACTATGCCACAAAGAAGATCATTCACTCCCAGGTATGCAAATTTATTTTATGGTAATTGTTTTTATAGTACTAACTTTGGACATAAGGTTGCAGATTGCAGGGATTATAAAAGAAATGTTCAAGCAAGAAGTGCCTACGTGGTCGCACGTAACATTGAGTGTTACAAGTGTCATAACTATGGACACATAGCCAGTGATTGTAGAAGAATTATCGATACTTCCATGAAAGAGAATAATGATATCAGATATAAGAAAGTATGGATAAGAAAACAGGAAGAACAGGTGAACAAAGACCAGGTACCAGAGATCGCAAGATTAACAATAAAATGAGATGAAGAAAATTCCATAGAGAAAAGGAAATATGCGAGATACATAAATGTTTGGAAACTAACTGAAAGAAAGGAAAGACAGGTAAATAAGGAACAGGTTCAAGATATTGTACTTTCAGGCATTGTAGAGAAATATGAATCCACAGATAGAAATAAAGAATTTAGAGCTAAGAGAGATAATAAATCTACCAATGAAGATGATGATGAATAAACATGAGAAAGAATTGTTTTGAGACATCTGGCTTAGAGACTCCCAAGTAAAATGAATATTATATAGGGGGATTCTATGCGAACATTGTAACAGACCAAAGAATCGTCCTTCGAGTAGCTTGCAGAGTTTGAGAAGACAGATTCAGAGAAACTGGTTAGCATAAGTACAGTTTGATAGATTAATCAAGACTTCATGATAGTATACTGATAAATGGGTTAGCATTATGGAGAGTTGTGCAAGTAGAGTCTTGGATAGTATGGATGAGCACATGGATTCATATATTGCTTCAGAGAGTGGTTCAGAGGCAAAGGAACATTATCATAAAGGATAATAATTACACACAAAATGGCTCCAACAATGCTAATGGATTCCAAATTGACAAATATTTTTTGGACACATGTTGGTGCATACATCAATTCACATTCAAAACAGAGTAATGCTAAAAAAAAACAATGACAAAACTCCCTACGAACTATGGAAAGGAAGCATAGAAAACAACCTCTACATCAAGGTAACTCAAAGTAATATTTTATTAATTGAAATTTATGTTGATGATATTGTTTTGGAAGTACTAATGGCAGGTTAAGTCATAAATTTGCAAAGGATATGCAGAATGAATTTGAAATGTCATTACTTAGAGAACTATCCTTCTTTTTGGGACTTCAGATACGTCAAAGAAACCAAGGATTTTTTATTTCTCAAACCAAGTATATCAGAGAAATGCTAAAGAGGTTTGGAATGGAAGATTGCAAACCAGTTATCACTCCCATGCAAACCAATTGCAAGTTGAGAAAATATGATGATTCAAAGTCTATAGATCAGAGGCAATACAAGTCAATGATTGGCATCCTACAATATGTGACAACATCCAGATCAGATGTAATGCAGGCAGTTGGATAGGTGGCATGATGATGAAGGAGCATCCACGAACTATCAAGCGAGCCAACACATGAAGGAAAAGGAACAACTGGAAAGCGCCAGCATCCAGGTTTTGAACCATTGAAATATATGGCTGCGCCAAACATTAATGTTTTGATGAGATGAAGCGCACCGTACCTTGTAACGGACGTTGAGCGGATAAGCTCTAGTCCTTAGGTAGCTGAGGCATTTACTTAGAATTAATGCAGGTAGATAGAATAATTAACTGTAGATTAGACAGTTTTAGTTTGGAGAGGGAAAACGGGGTATAGACACCCTCCCGTGTATCATTGTATTATTGAGATTCATACACACAGGAGAAAGTAGAGAGAGCAAAGCAGAGATCTGTGAAGAACCCTCCATGTACAGTTATTGAATTTATAGGAAGAGCCCTGATTCAATTCCATGGACGCGTTTGAACTCTGTGTGTTGTTGATATTGTTCTTGTGTATGTTTGCTTCATTTTATGCTTATTTGTTATATGCTGCTTATGTGATTGCGTATCAGGTTAGAAACCTGAGAGAATGAGTTTCAATTGTTTCTCTGTTTAGGCCAGGAGATTCCTGCATTGAGGCAGTCGAATTCC
>ML815000.1:99396-136082 GCA_009831015.1 Picea engelmannii | reverse complement strand
AGAGGCCCTTGCCTTTCCTTTATACTTTTTGGCTCACCTTGTCCCTCCAAAGTGACTTTCATTTTATTAATATTTAATTAATTAATTAAATCACTTTCATTAATTAATTAACCTTTTTACCTTTGAAAAGCTCCTTATCTCTCCTTATGGCTTCCCTAGCCACTGAAAGTCACTTCTAGCCATCCCATCCTGTAGTGTTGCTCCTCCTGATTCCAATGAGCTATTACACTGAGAGGTTCCTCCAAGTAATGTGCCCAAAATGACCTCTTTAGTGAATTCCATTGACTTATAGCTCAAAATAGTCAAAATCATGGAAATTGTTGGAATGCAACGAAACCAAAGCCAACCTGTGCAGAATGGCTCATAATGATGGAATATGATCATCAATGCAAGCTGGACCCCACAATGCCTCTCAAATACCCCTGTACTCGCTCTAGCACCCATATGCCTACTCTGGTCATCATAAATCTCCGTCTGTGATGATGTCCCAAAGTGGGGACATTACAGATATCTAAGCCGAATTTCTAGGGAAAGTGAAGAAACGAAGGATGAAATTCAAGGAAGGATAAATTCTTTTGATGATGCTTTCTAAGGTATGTTTTTTTCAGGTCATCTCACCATTTTCGCAATAACTTTTTTTCTAGAATGATTCAGACCGTGAAATTTCTATTCTATTCAAGAAACATATCCAAGTGTTTTTGGTAAAAATTTTTATCTTGTGGGTCATTGTATTGTTGGAGTTACACTCCGTGTCAAATAGTGTTTGTGGCTAGTCCTGAAACTAGCCAAAAACAAGTGTTTTGGGTAAAAACGTCCTAACTTCTTCATAACAGATCCAAATTCAGTAATACCAAATGTGTTGGTTAGAGTACTGTCTTTAGTATATTTTTTAACAGTTTCAGATCAATTCAACAAATATTCCATGCGGGGCACACTCTACAAGGTCACTCTCTAGAATAATCCAAAATTCAGCAAGGTGTGCCATTTTTTCTATAACTCATTTTATAAGAGGTCGCAAGTAGTGAAACCTGGAGGAATTGCATAAAACACACTGAAAAACATTGTGTATCATTTTCAGATCTTTATTCATTACAGGTACAAATTTATGATTATTTCAAGTTAGGGTTGTTGACTAATACAAAACTGGTCTTGTGAGACTAAAGAAACGTTTGATGAAAATGTTATTCTCTTGTTGTTATAGTTAAGGAAGGTTTGCAGGTATGTGATCATATACACCAGATATATTATAGAGTTACAAATCATATTTGGATGATGAAATTGATGAGGGCTATTGGTTGAGGTACAAGTTGGGTACATGGTTGAGACAAGTAGTTGATGAGTTGGCACATACATGAGGTGTATAGTTGATGATGTTGGTACATATTGATGAGTCATAGTTGATGAGAAATTGACACATGATTGGTACATACTTGGTGCATGGTTGGTTGCACTTGTTTATGGTACAGGTTGAATACAGATTGTTTGGTATAGGTTGGTGCATGGTTGATGCACTTGTTTATGGTACAGGTTGATTACAGGTTGAGGTACAGGTTGATGCATGGTTCAATTTTATTGGTACAATTTGTACAGTAGTATATCTCACAGTGATAGGTTGACAGTGGTTCCATCATTCTACTTATACTTCAGGGTGGTTGGACGGGGCAAGGACAGGTGGTTGTAGCCATCTTCCGATTGCAGCTGGAGAACATAGGGGGTTGTAGCCTCCTTCTGGTTGTAGCCAATGAATTGGGGAGTTGGATCTTCCCTCAGGTTGTGGCCTGGGAAACTAGGGGGTTGGAGCCTCCTTCTAGTTGCAGCTGGAAAACAAAGGAAGTTGGTGCTTCTAATGAATGTAATTCTTCAAGACATATAAGAAAAATCACTCTATGGTATTCTCCCGCTTTGGGTTTCCACGTAAAACATTGGTGTACTGTGTATGTGTTTGATTGTTCATTTGTTCACTGCATATTTACTCTTAAGTTATTGGATGATAATCATACATCGATATAACACTTGGATTATATGGTTAAATATGATTAAATTTCTCTATCACTTATTCACCCCCCCCTGCCCCCCCTTCTTAGTAATCCAACAATTGGTATCAGAGTCAGTTCCCTCAGGAAAAAGTTTAACCACTGGAAGGAGATCATGGATTATTCTGAGAATGGAGTACCAATGTTTAATGGTCAGAACGACTTTGAGTATGAGATGTGGATCATAAGGGAAAAGGTATTTTTATAGGCACAAGGAAATTATATTTGGCTATTAGTTGTTACAGGATATGATAGTTCAAAAAGGGCAAAGACTGCAGCTAAGAAGGAATTGAAGAAGAATAACAAATTAGCAATAGATTTCATCTGGGAAGGATTACCTAATCCGGTAAGAGAAAAGGTTGGTAAATGTTCATTAGAAAAGGAACTTTGGGATAAGTTACATGACATATATTCTTCATCCATCGTAGATTCAGAAAATGCCAAAGAAGATGCAAATACAAAACAAGAAGAAATATGCTCATCATGTTAGACAGATTCATAAGAGGAAGAGTATGAAGAAGTAGAAGTTGATTACAAACAAAAATTGATCAATGCAATTAAATATCTAAAGAAAGAAAGAGAAAAAAACAAGTCATCCAAGACATAATTGATGAACCAAAAGGAAAGTGTTCAAGGTTCTAAAAAGGATCAACAGGTCATCAAGAATTTAAGAGCTCAACTAGAAGAGGCTAGAAGAATTGAAGAAACTCTAGGATATCAAAAGAAATGTTTAGAAGCCAACATAGAAACACAAAAGGAAGAAGCAGAAAAGAGAGAAAATATATTGATGGATCATCTCAAAGAAAGAACCAATGACTTAAACCAACTTGAGGAAGAGTTTGGTCAAGAAGAGAGAAGACTGGAAGAAGAAATAATTACATTGAAAATCCAACTTGAAGAAGCAAAGAGAACAGAAGAGGTCACAAAGTCTTAGATAATGAAAAAAGAAAAAGAGGTTGAGAAGCTTGAAGAAGAAGTTTTCATATTGAGAAGTAAAATATTCAAGATCAACAAGAACGTTGAAAAGACAGAAACATCCACATCAGTTATAGAGAATGAAGAGAAGCACTCTAGGTTGGTAGAAAAAAAGAACGAAGAAAATAGAAAGAGTTATGCAGAAGTACTCAAAGGAAGAAATCATGGTAAACCAAAATCTAAGAAAACTATTGAAGATACATTTTCAATAAGACTATCCATGTTCAGGCCACAAAGAAGCTTCAATCATGATCATGATCAGCCAAGGCAAAAATTCAGAAGGACTACACCACAAAGAATATCATTCACTCCCAGGTATGCAAATTTATTTTATGGTAATTGTTTTTATTGTACTAACTTTGGACATAAGGTTGCAGATTGCAGGGATTATAAAAGAAATGTTCAAGCAAGAATTTCCTATGTGGTTGCACGTAGCATTGAGTGTTACAAATGTCATAACTATGGACACATAGACAATGATTGTATAAACATGACTGATAATTCCATGAAAGAGAATATTGATATCAGATATAAGAAAGTATGGATAAGAAAACAGGAAGAACAGGTAAACAAATACCAGGTACCAGAGATCACAAGATTGACAATAAAACGAGATGAAGAAAATTCTACAGAGAAAAGGAAAGATGTCAGATACATAAAGGTTTGGAAAATAACTGAAATAAAGGAAGGACAGGTAAATAAGGAACATGTTCAAGATATTGTACTTTCAGGCATTGTAGTGAAATATGAATCCATAGATAGAAAGAAAGAATTTAGAGCGCAGAGAGATAACAAATATACCAATGAAGATGATGATGAATCTACCATTGAAGATGATGATGAATACACATCGGAGAAGGAATTGTTCTGAGCCATATGGCTTAGAGAATCCCAAGTAATATGAATATTAGATAGGGGGATTCTATGCAATCATTGTGACAAACCAAAGAACCATCCTTCAAGCAGCTTGCAGAGTTTGAGAGGACATATTCAGAGAAATCAGTTAGCATAAGTACAGTTTGATAGATTAATCAAGACTTCATAATAGTATAGTGATAAATGTGTCAACATTATGGATAGTTGTGCAAGTAGAGTCTTGGATAGTATGTATGGGAGAATGGATTCATATATTGGTTCAGAGACAAAGGAACATTATCATAATGAATGATAATTACACAGGAAATGGATCGAACAATGCTAATGGCTTCCAAATTGACAGATATTTTTTTATCACATGTGGTGCATACATCTATTCACATTCAAAATAGATTAATTCTCATAAACAACAATGAAAAAACTCCCTACAAACTATGGAAAGGAAGCGCAAAAAACAAACTCTACATCAAGGTAACGCAAGGTAATATTTTATTAATTGAAATTTATGTTGATGATATTGTTTTGGAAGTACTAATGACAGGTTAAGCCAGAAATTTGCAAAGGATATGAAAAATGAATTTGAAATGTCATTACTTGGAGAACTATCCTTCTTTTTGGGACTTTAGATACGTCAAAGAAACCAATGATTTTTTATTTCTCAAACCAAGTATATCAGAGAAATGATAAAGAGGTTCAGAATGGAAGATTGAAAACCAATTATCATCCCATGAAAACCAATTGCAAGTTGATCAAAGATGATGATTCAAAGTCTACAGATCAGAGGCAATACAGGTCAATGACTGGCAACCTACTATGTGTGACATCATCCAGACCAGATGTAATGCAGGCGGTTGGATAAGTGGCACGATTTCAAGCAGCACCAAAGGAGTCACATGTGTTAGCAATGAAGATGATTTTCAGATATCTCAAAGGAACAAAAGAGTTTGGATTATGGTATCCAAAAGGAAAGGATATATCACTTATTGCATACAAAGATGTAGATTGGGAAGGTTGTATTGATGACCGACAATGCACCAATGGAGCAACGTTCTACTTGGGTGAGTGTTTAGTATCATGACTAAGAAAGAAACAATCATCAGTATCTTTATCTATAGTTGAGGCAAAGTATATTGTAGCAGCATCATGTTGTACACAATTTCTTTGGATGAAACAAACTCTAACAGATATACAAGTTGAGTATGATGAGCCCATTCCAACCTATTGTGATAATACAGGCACCATCAGTATCTCGAAGAACCCAGTGATTCCCTCCAAGCCGAAGCACATTCCAATCAAGTATCACTTTCTATGGGAGCAGGTTGCAGAAAACAACATCAGAGTTGAGTATGTGGGCACAAAATAACAAGTGACAGACATATTCACAAAACCACTTCCATGGGAAACCTTTGAATATCTTCTCTAGAGACTTGGAGTTATTTCTACTCCAAAATTAATGTTTTTTGAATTCTTATCTTATATTTCTTATATTTACACGAGGAAGAACCATAAGAGAACAATTCAGTCAGGGGGAGAAACCTCGGATGGAAAGATACCTTTTCCATTGATGAAAAAGGGGGAGAGATTTGTCATATACAAAGGACAGAGGCATGGTTCTAGGGGGAGCATATTTATTAGATACAAAGGACAGAGGCATGGTTCCAAAGGGAGCATGAGTGATATAATTTTAGTATTGCATCAAAGTGTTGTCGTCAATGCCAAAGGGGGAGATTGTTGATTAAGGTTGGTTGTCATTGATGTCAACCCTTGAATAAAGCTCTGTAGCACAAGGTTTGGGTAATGGACACAAGATTGTTTGATGTAAAGATGACTCTTTATTGTCTTTTCATGGTTGATAATAATTAGAAATGGATGAACTCCAAAGTGGTCCCCTTATGGTGAAAGCCCTCAGGGGAAGACACTTTGTGGAGTAAGAGAACCCATGCTTAATTGTGGAATAATGAGATGAAGGACCGCAAATTTGTCTGGGAAATTATCCTATATGGATAGTTCTTGTCATGCCATTTCCGGTGGTATGTGGAACATCACATAACTCCTCATGGTTAGAGAGTTATGACCATGTGAAGTTGGACAACCTAGGTTTGGGTAATGGACCCTGTTATCACCCTAACAATTTTTATTAGGATCTAAATACTTCTAAAGTTTAGCGAAACGCTATACCAAAGAAGAGGCATGATGGTTCAGGGCGCTTAGCTATATTTGGTGGCATATGAACGAATGTAGCGGAAGTGGGAAGGGTGTAGCTCAACGGACCATCGATCTTGAAGAATCTTAGATCGACGGTCGAAGCCTACACCGGACAAACAAATAGCATGGAACTTAACATCACGAAGGAAGACTAGGGAAAACTACTTTGGTTTCGATGAGGAATGCATGGCGCTCTTACACACACATCGGGGGAGACAATGGATTGCCCAAAACCACTTTTCCTATGGCCCCTATGTCACGTGGTTCAAAATGTCATGTTGATAGCTCGTGGGCAGGATGGCAGTTGGTCAAATCACCTCACATCACCAGTCCAGGTACTTTCCCGGATGATTTACCAAAAGGACGCCACCACATAACTAACTCGAGGCTCATCATTCGAAGTGGATTGATGAAACATGGCACACCAAGGTACTGTGACAATAATTCATGAGAAAAGTACACAAACCATCAAATCTCATATATGAATTATTTTATCCTATTCTAGGAATTTGTCATCTTATGCGTAAGAAAAACAAGCTCGGCATATGCTCCTGAATTCTGTAAACACAAAGGGTGGCCAATTCAAGGTCTCTGTGAAGTCCGGAAGGCATGGATAATACCCGTATAACGGCGTCTGGCGCGACTAGGTTCTCAACTAAGGTACCATGCAGGTCAATAAGTAAGAATGAAAGATGGGTCTTGCAGATGCTAGCGACTAAATTTCATACTGAACCTAAAACTGAGACATAGTCGGGAGTAAAATTAAACCCCGTTATGAGGGATCTTGTCATAAATGAACACACAAACAACACCTGCCACCCAACCACAAAGAAGAAGAGGAGAAAAAGGAGGAAATCAGAGGCCAAAACTAAGATGATAGAGAGCGTCAGGAAAAATTTTGATTGGTGGAGTACCTTGGAAAAGGAAATCGCCAAGCTGAGGTGAATCCTCAGGTAAATTTTTTTTGTATTTCAGATAGTTTTGGACAGATGTCAGCTTAAGAGAAGGGAGTCCTGATATGACAGACCGATTACTAACGGTCCCTTTAAATAATACAATTGTTCTTCCTTTTTGTAACTTGTATCTGTTTTTAGAATTATGAGGAAGTTGGAACGTTTTAAATTCCATATGAAATTCCTCTATATATGATTGGCCTCACAAGTATAGAAGCATGGAGAAAAGAGGAGCCTACCCTTTGTGCAAGAAAACTTTATAAATATCTGGGGATGGAATGAATACATGGGTGTAGAAGTAGATTTGGGGAAAAGATTCTAATTGGTGGTGTTATGAGTCTCGTTTTCTCTCATAGTGTGTGATTCATGTTATTCTATATTTTCATTTTTCTTTCTTCTATCTAAATTGAGAAACTAAAAGTAAAGAATTCATTATTCAATGCTCTCAGCTTGGCGATTTAGACTATGTTCATCTCTTCTAAACCATTTCAAAATTCATTACTATAATGCTCTGATAATAGTTGTGTTTCTTTTCTTCTGATACCATCTAAAATTTTCAAGCATAAACTCAGAAGTCACTTCCTCATTTAGCCTTTTCCTCTTGATTGTTTTCATGATTTGGAAATGCATCCTACATTCTTGACCCCATAGCCCAAAGGTCATCTTCAACTCTTCAACAAATTTATTAAAACCCCAAAACAAACCAAGTCTAGCCACCGATTTCCATAAATGTATCAAGTGACATGAGAGAGTCCTCTCTGAGTTGAGGAGGCTAGTGCCTCAACTCTAAAGCTAGTTGAAACAGTTACCTCTGTCGTCTTTCTATTTAGCCAGATAAAATTTACATAGTGCTAACATTCTGGCACCGTTGCCAGGGACGAAATTTAAAAATTTTCCCTGGGAAGAATGACATGGTTGAGTTTTAGGGTCTAAGAGCGAAAAAAACTTAGGCACACATTGGCTATATTCCTGCTCGGGCAAATCCACTTCGGTTTGAAGGCGACTCCACTGATAAAAGAATCCTAAATTTCCAAGAGGTGACCTTTCTCTCAATACTTCAAGCGCGAGATAGAAACTTCACTGAAAGATGAAACTCCTTGACAGGGGCAAGGAAAGGCATCATAAGGGAAAACAGGTACTCAAAATGGGACCTCTTACAAAGAATTTTACTTTTCATTTTAATTTGCCTCTGCTACTTCCTTGAAAATACCAAACAAACTTTCTTTTAACTATTGTATCTTAATAATGATCATGAAAGACTTAAAATTATATTTCCTCCTCTATACATTGCACATGCATACCCTCGCCTTGTCACTGGTTCTAATAAAAAGGTTTCACCTAGGCCACGCAATGACAATGACCAAGTTGATGAATCCCTTGAGACTCATACCAATGTCTCTCCCACTATTCTTGGCCCAAAACCCCCTAAGTCCCGACATATATATATACCCTTAAAGATATCCCAAACCCTTCATGATTTCCCTCCAAATTACTATGAGTTCCTACTTGTGTTCAACGGAGAATCGGGTATCATATCTGCTAAAAAGCGCATTCAAGGGTTTGAGAATTTTATAGATTTATTCAATATTGACCATGATGATGTGTGTATGAGATTTTTCTCTCAATCCTTGAAAGGAGACACCAAACACTGGTTCAAACACTTACACCTAGAAACCATCAGCTCATGGGTGGAATTGAAGAAGGTTTTTTTATTTATTTTGGGGCAAGGAGAAATCCTTAGAGCTGCAACTCACTAATTTTTATGCCTTGAAAAGACGCAGCAATGCAGGTTGAAGAAGAGATTGTATGGCCTAAAGAAAGCTCCAAGGCAATGGTATTTGAATTTTGACAGGTTTATGACAGAACAATGTTATAGTATATGTCATTCAGATCACCGTGTTTATTTTTAAAAGATAGAAAATGGAAGTTATATTTTCTTGCTATTGTATGTAGATGACATGCTTGTTGCAGGGTCTAATATGCAGGATATAAATGTGCTCAAGAATAAATTAGCTAATTCATTTGCGATGAAGGATTTCAGTGCTGCAAAGAAAATCCTTGGTACGAGATTAATAAGAGATAGGAAAAATCACAATTTGACATTGTCTCGGGGTGAGTACACAGAGAAGGTGCTGGAGAGGTTTAGAATGCAGAATGAAAAACCAATAAGTACAACTTTTGACAACCATTTCAAATTAACCAAATAAATGTGTCCTAAGACATAGGAGGAGATAGAATACATGTCTAGGGTCACTTATTCATCAACAGTTGGCATCTTGATGTATACGATGGTTTGCACAAGACCAGATATTGCACATGCAGTGGGGGTTGTGAGTAGGTATATGAACAATCTAGGTAAAGAACATTGGGAGGAAGTAAAGTGGATTCTCGGGTATTTGAGAGGTACTTCTACTCATGCATTATGTTTTGGAGGTTTAGAAATTGTTCTACATGGATATGTTGATTCAAATATGGAAGGTGATAGAGATAGTAGGAGGAGCACCACAAGGTATGTTTTTACTATAGGTGGAACAATAGTAAGTTGGATTTTGAAACTGAAAAAGTTTGTTTCACTTTCAACAATAGAAGCCAAGTATGTTGCTACTACAAAGGCTAGTAAATAAATTATTTGGTTACAGAGGTTTATGGAGGAATTGGGAAAGAAACAGAAGAATAGTAGGTTGTACTGTGACAATAAGAGTGCCATTCATCTTGCAAATAACTCAACCTTCCATTCAAATAATAATCATATACAACTCAAGTATCATTTCATATGATTCATCTTAGAATATGGACATTTGATGTTGGAAAAGATACATACTAGCTAGAATCCTACAGAGACGTTAACAAAGGGAGTAACCAGGGAGAAACTGAGTTCCTACTCAGTTTCAATTTGTATTCAAGCATGAAGGTGATTATGAGAAATTTTCCAGGTCCAAGAAGGATCATAGTCTAGCAGATACAACAGTGGTGGAGTTGTTGACATCAGTCTCCAAGTGGGATATTGTTGGTTGTGGAGCCTGATTATCTTCATGTTTCATAGGTATTTGTTTTTAGTCATGTTTATACCCCATGAAGACTATACACCCCTCCACGCGGGGGGGGGGTTTCACGGGGGGATTTACCCCCCTGTGGGGTTTGGGGGGCTCATCCCCCAAGTTGGGGGGTCCGGGGGAAAGCGGGCCCTTGGTGGGGGCTCGGGGGTGAAGCCCCCAAAGGAAAAATTGCCTTGTAAATGTATAATGTAATTTCATAGTAAATATGAACAATTCATTATAAGGTCACATATCTATTGGTAGAAGTTATGTTAGGGTTTTTTTTCCTAGAAGGAAACCCTGTTTTATGAGGGAAATGTATTGTGGCTATGTATCATTGCTAATATTGTATTATGAGAGAGGATATTGTGAGAGAAAGAAGAAGAAGAAGTTACATTAGGTGTGTTGTAGGTTGTATCCCTTCATTTGTTGGATAATAAAAAGGAAGGACCTGGCAATTTATCTGGTGGACGTAGCCCACACTAGATGAACCATGTATATCTGTGTCTCTATTGTATTGTGTATCTTATGTGTTTTATTTTCACATTTGTTTTTATTTTATTTCTCCGTGATCCTGTTTTTATAACAGTCTAAATGTTTATATACCATGACAAAATTCAAATATGGTGATAACAAACTACATCCTTTCTTTGAATATATCAAACTTATATATACAATTTATAGGATTACCAAAAAAACAACAACATAGAAACAAAGTACAAACTAATGCTTCATTAAATTGTAGTTGGGAATTAATTAGTTTCTCAAGGTCCATGAATAAGAAGTATCCCTCTAAAGGGAGCTTAACGTACAAAATAACACATAATTATTCATAGGATTTAGTTTTTTGAATTGAACATATTTCCTAATTACCTGAAATTTTGAATCCTCCACCTAAAGTTAATGTAGTGCTCCATGAAGAAAATCTTAAATATGTATCCAAAACATTGAAAATTATCTTGTACATCCATGAATATTAAACTCTGACTCAAAAATCACTCTAGGTTGGTATTCCACAAAATGATAGACTAGAGGATATGATCATGGTTACAAACAAAAATCTAATTTGGATAATTGTTGTTGAACAATTTCCTTCATTACTTGTGATTTTATAAGTGTATACGAAAACAGTAAATTTGTAAATCATTTTTCAATACTCCTATCACTTTCTATTCCATGGCTATGATGTACAGCTAGAGTGTTTGATAGGTAGAAGCCTCAAAGGATAAAACTAAAACAAATAATCAATTATATGAGTTTGAATATAGTTATTTGACATGGAATAAGAAATAAAAAAATCTAGCATGATAAGTAAACCATGAGTAAAGCTAGATATACTTCATGAAATAACACATATATTGACAATGAATTATAAAAATTGCTTGGACCACAACAAATGTATATCAATCCAATGAATAAACATATCCAGGGGAAGGGGAAATTCAAAGAAAAAAGGGGGATTTTAAAATCAAATAGCATAGGCAACACAAAATAACATGTTTGGTAATGTACCCAACA
Source organism: Picea engelmannii (assembly GCA_009831015.1). Classification (NCBI taxonomy): domain Eukaryota; kingdom Viridiplantae; phylum Streptophyta; class Pinopsida; order Pinales; family Pinaceae; genus Picea; species Picea engelmannii. The sequence goes on along the minus strand of ML815000.1, from coordinate 124,487 downwards.
CACAATTGGGTCATGACACTACCTAAACGACCCAATAAAAATTTTTGGTACTAAATCAAAATGCGGAAATAACACACAACATGGCATTCTAACTCATGCAATTGTCTATGCTGCATAAAAATGTAAATAAAATTGCTTAACTCTACATAAAAACAACCAAATAGCATACAACAACATTCATCCAATTAAAAAAGGATTTAAATACATCATTCTTCTCACAACAAGCAATAATAATAACCAAATATACCTCATAGTAAATTGCACAACAACTATATCAACATTATACATGCATAAACACAACACATAAGAACATGTATTGATCCAGGTGGATATCGGTGGCTACCCACCTCTTCCACCTAGCTCACATACAAATTTCATCTTGGTAGTTACAATTTTTATCTTGGCAATTGTTTTCTAGGTTTTCGAGTCCTAAACTTCCTAGATCGTTTTTGGGCCCTAAACAACGTTTTTTGGGCCCACCACAGTCACACTATAAATGGAGTTAGAGTGTGATGGAATAATGTGTATTCCTTGGATATACCTTTCCAATGGGATATCATGCACCTAAAACGAAGATCGTATGCAAAAGTTATGACCCCGAGAAGTTGATGTACCAACTTACCCCAACGGGGCCCACATGACTTTTGGTGTTTCATCTCCTAGGGTTAGGTTTTTGGATGTCTAGGGTTTTGGAATTCATGTTTTATGTAAAAATTCCTTTGGAGCCTCATTTTACTCATCTTCTTATGAATGAGCGTAGTCATCACATCTCTTCTCAGAGACAAGTTTCCACCATTCTAGCAAGCTTTTTTCAGTCTGCAGTTTACAGTTTCAACATATTTCTTATTTAATAGAAGTAAAGTTTTAATGTATCTCTGTTATTATTCAGTGTATATCTATGATAATTTTATATATCTTTGTTTTCATTTCATTCCACTCATAAATCCATATCAGTGGTACCATAGCAGTCTGCTCGTGTTTTTAGTGCATGTCCCTGACGAGGTCAGGGTATAGAGAGTTGGGTCTCGATCTTGTTTATCTTGAGGAAAACTTCTCTCGCATGCCTAATAAACCTTCCATGGTGTAACACTCCAAGATAGAGCCCCATTTGTAAATGTGAATATGTTTTGTAGGCTGGTGATCCAGTGTATTATAAGTTAGGAGGCTTATGTGATGATTAGGCCAGAGAGCCTAGATGCTAAATTCCTGTGGGCCTATTTTTGTATATGTAAGCACTCATATCATTAATTTAATACATCAATGTGTGTATACTAACCACAATAAAATATTATGGGGGAATAAACTCCACTAGGAAGGGAAAGGGAGGGGATATGAGACTAGGAAAAAGGGATAATCTAGAGGGCTTATCTCTAAGGGAATATTATATTATTATTCCTAAATACTAAGGCAAAGATAAATCTAATATTATCCTAAGTTCTTATGTGAATGGGAATGATCTACAAGTGGAGAGGAACAAGCTCCTGGAGGGCCATGTGTCAATCAGGGTGCATGCAGTTATATGTGGGGAAAATTAGTTCATTGGGGACTATTCTCCCCAGTCACCTTCACTTTTTTCACGATTCACCAGCCTGCCATCGTTTCACATCAAGACCTCCATCGTTTGACCTCTGCAACTTAGAAATTGTACGCATTATCTCCCTGACACAGGTAGCATACTCGTACTGTACCCGAGCCAATATCGTATCGTACCCGAACCAGTACTATTCCTTAACTGATCCCTGTTGCTTCCTTCACATGTTCCATACCTATTTTCTATTGTTTCCTTCACCTAAGCCTGTACCTGGTTGACTAGAGAGATGGATTGAATAAGTGGGTTTTCAGACCCATGGGATTGAAGAGGTAGGTTTTCAGGCCTGTGAGAAACACTCTCCAAGTGAGAGAATTGTCGGGGAATTGAATTCCTGAAGAACCCCAACTACAGTTACAATGCCCTAAGACTTCCTGTCCGACCTGTTGTTGAAGCCATGGAAGGGAAGTGGGGCAACCGAAGGACTGTTGAGAAGAGAAGGGGCACACTTACTGGGGTGGGAAAGGCATGTGGGGAATGAGAGGTTGTAGGATGGTAGCTTAATTTGGCTCCTAGGACAAAATCCTTCTTAATGTCTGTATTGTCTCATCCTTTACCCGGGTGGAGTTTAGTCCCATATCAGTGGTGAACCATTGTTGAGAGCTTTGAGCAGCATGATCTAAGGATAGGAGGTTCGTGGAAGGTCTGCACACAGTTGGTGGTCTTTTATAAAAAGATAAGTATCAATTCTGTGTTCAATTTTATGTTGTGTATTTGTACATGTCTTTATAATTAAGAGTCTTTCCTATTTATGTTGTATGTATAAGCTTATTGTTATTCCTCATGAATATATGCATTATCATAATGTATCTGTTTGTTTTAAATTTGTATAAATATATATAGTAGGAATGAAGAATTTTTATGTGTCATATCCCAGCGGCCTAAATCTAGTGATGTTACAATTTGGTTTCAGATCCTAGTAAGAGGGTGTTATGGAGTAGCATGGCCTAGCTTGGGTGGTTGGGGATGTTACAAATTGGTATCAGAGCCCCAGTTTCGAAACATTGAGCCTTGATGGGTCAAGAAATTTGAGACGATTCACTTGTGTGGAATTGGGAAAAAGCCCCAAAATGTTTTGTTGTTAAATTTATGGACAATTCAAGGAAATTGACCAAATTGGTGAAATTTTCATAATTTAATACCTGTCTAGGCCAATTCAGACATGAAATGGGTTGAATTTGAAGCGCAAGGAGTGCGCGGGAGACTTCTTTAAGTTTCAAACTTGGAGAAGAGAAATATCTCTTTTTCAGAAGAAGAATGCACGAGATCTCTTTGGTAGGGGACTAAATCTATCACATTTGTTAGATCTAGAAAAGGAGCACGACGATTAACCCCTCAAGTAATTCAGACATCGTTTCTTTGAAATTTTTTAAGTCTTGGATGAAAAGGAGGTAAAAGTCTCGGGGTGAATCTACGACATAGATCACGGGGGAATAATGCTTGACTGTTGGATTTGGCAAAAGACAGATCTGGGATGTTGGATCTATGTGCAAGAGAGTTTGAGCCACAGATCTCACGACAGTTCATGGGTTGGTCACTATGGGAGGAACAAGTTCTTAATTTTCTTGGAAGAAAATATCCAAAAGTCCCAAACTACAAATTAAATTAGGACCATTCATTTTCTGGGATGCATGGCTATAGATTATCTAATATTTGGCATTCGATATATTTGTGGTATAGTGCAGAGAAGTCTCCCAGAGCCCCAAAGTTCCAAATCTCTAGAGAACATTGTCCGGGAGTTCAGAAGTTTGATGTTCGGATGTTTTGATGTGTTTTGGTGTGAGATCATCTGAAGTTTTGAAGTCTCGAATTCCCAGAGCATCAGAGTGATGCAGCATGATGACATCACCTAGAGTGACTTGGACCTGTTCAAAAATTTGACATTGAGGAGAGTTTTTGTGTTATGTTGAGAAATTCTCCGAGGCTCAAAGCTCTGGAGTGTCGAAGTAGTAAAGCTCCGGAGAGCGAGGGTTCGAGAGTTCACCAGTTCGGAGTTTGGAGGAAATGATGTATGGTGTAGGAAGAACCTCTGAATCTTGAAGTCCCAGAGCCCTGGAGTCTCAAATCTCTGGATAAGCGCACATCAACTAAGCACTTGGTCATATCCCCTGGTCCTATGCAACTTTAGTTGAATTAAAAGGGGTATAATGCCCGAATTAATGTTTTCAAAGATGGAAGGGGGATAGAAGAAGGCATTTGTGGGGTTCCTAGATGTACAAACCTATGCCTAAAGATGTAAATAAGGCCTATGTACTTTATAAGAGGATCCATCATGGTTCCAAAATCCAATTCGGCTCTGAAGAAGAAGAACAATTATACAAAGATTACTTCCCATGAAGGACAAATTTTCAAATATTCATAACTTCCTGCTCAAAACTCAAAATTGAGCATGGAAGTAGGCGCTGGAAAGATATGGAAAATTAGATTATAACTATTTACCTAGAAAAGTGAGTGGAACAATCAATTTCTCATAAAAATAGAGTAAAGAAGTCTACTATATTATTGGACCATAATGGTTCATATTTTCATGAAATTGTTAAGACAATTAGCTTGAAAACGTTTTGTTGGTTGAACATTTTGCAGAGTTAACAACAACTAGATTAGATCAATATCATCACAGAGTGAAAATGGATGGAATATACATAGGGGTATTACATCCAGGAAGATGAGATCGGAGAGATGGATGTCCATATGGGTATTGAAGGAACAAACTCGATTGGACATGGAGAAGGAAAGGAAGAAAGAATGAATATGGTAGAGACCATTACAAATTTGCAAAAGGATTTCCAAAGTGTAAATGTGTTGAACCTACACAGAATAGATCTAGCTAAACAATGATCCACACATTTGCAGAGAGAATTGGAAAAAGAAGAAGAAGGAGAGAAAGAATGGAAAGAATTCTCATTAATTGTTGTGAATAATGAATAATTTACACATGATATACTCTGTATAACTCAATGAGTTAGACTTGAGGTGAACCAAGTTTCCATAATGGTGCTCTAGAGTGATATGGACACACACCAATAGTTACGGGAGTGAACTGCCACCTATTCTAGTCTCTCAGGCAGTTACGGGAGTGAACTACCACCTAGTTGAGTTAACTAGTCAACTAGTCTTCAGTTAACTGACTGAACATAAATCATTGAGGAGTTAAGTCAAGGAATCAAGGCTAATGTGCCACTTTGGTGATTATACGAAGGCAAGGTTGAATTAGCATGGTGATGATCCCAATGCAACATCTAAACTCAACTCAACTAGTCAAACTGAAGTGTGAACTGAAAGAGAATATTCTCCAGGTGGAATATTCTCTCCTAAAATATATGATACTAGATAATGACTAGTTATGACTAATGAACAAATAAAAACCTTAGGAAAAATAAATCCTAGGTGTGTGTGAAGTAACTCCAACACCCCCCTTGAACATAACTATGGTGAAAATAAATATTGGGTCCCGGCAACGAGGCCATGTTAGGTACCCAAGTACAAAAGATACACTGAAAATAAAGTGAGGAAAGAGGGAAAACCTCATGGGTAACCCCCCCCCTTCAAGGTACAATGTATAAAAAAAAAAAAAAAAAAAACTACAGTTGCTAGGCAATTGTTTCCTTCACTCCAAGACGACCTCACAGAGAATGGAATTTCTGCTCAGTGAAGGTCTTGGTGAAAATATCTGTCGTTTGTTCTGTTGAAGGACAGAACTGTAAGTCGATGATCCCCTCATGTACTGAGTCCCGGATGTAGTGCATGTGGATCTCGATGTGCTTCATCCACTGCCTCTGAATTGGATCTCTGCAGAACTTCAGAGTACTCTGGTTGTCACACCAGATGACGATCAACCAATGAAAATGAATGCCCAACTCAGTGAGAAAATGTTGTAGCCACATAGCCTGAATGGTTATGTTAACTACCCCTCTGTACTCAGCCTCAGCTGAAGATAGAGAAATGGTAGCTTGCTTCTTCCTCGACCAACAGATAGGCCCAGAACCAAGAATGAGTGAGTAACCAGATGTGGACTTGCAATCAATGCTATCGCCAGCCCAGTCGGAATCAGTAAAACCAATGAGATATAATGTAGAGTCTGCTTCATAATGAATCCCAAAGGTGATGGTGCCATGTACGTATCAAAGGATACACTTTGCAGCTTTCCAATGTAGCTCATGTGGCTCCTACATGAACCTGGAAACTACGCCAACTGCATATGAGAGGTCTGGTCTAGAGTGTGTGAGATAGAACAAGCTCCCCACTATCTCTCTTTATAGTGTGTTGTCAACTAGTGGAGTCTCCCCGCCATCCTCAAGTTTGACTCCTGATAGGAAAGGAGTCTGAGTAGACTTGCAGTATGTCATGTGAAATCTATCAAGGAGATCTCGTGCATACTTGGCTAGAGACAGTTTGATGCCTGATGCATCTTGACTGATCTCAAGTCCAAGGAAGAAGTGTAGCAGACTGATGTTTGTCATCAAAAACCTGTCATGAAGAATCCTCTTGACTGTAGAAATCGCTGAAGTCGAACAATCGGTGATCAACAAATCATCGACATACATAACTAAAAGTAGAAGTGAATCAGTTGTCCTGAGCATGTATACATTCGGGTCTGATTTACAATGTACAAAGTTCTGTGACAATAGGTAAGAGTCCATGTTGGCATACCACTCCCTTGGAGCCTACTTGAGGCCATAAAGTGACTTCTTCAGTCGACAGACCAAAGATGAGTCCTGCATAAATCCCTGGGGCTGCTCCATGTAGATCTCCTCAGAGAGATCACCATGAAGAAATGCATTATTCACATCCATCTTATGGAATTCCCATCCCTTGGCTTTTGCAATGTCAAGTGCCAATCATATGGAATCCATCTTCGCTACTGGAGCAAAGGTCTCATCATAGTCAATACCATGAACCTGCTAAAAGCATTTTGCGACAAGCCTAGCTTTGTATTTGCTGATCTGTCCATCTACTGCGCTCTTGGTCCTATAGACCCATATGCATATGAAAAGTTTCCCTTCAGAAGGAAGAGGATCCAGATCCCAAGTCTGGATCTCTAGGAGGGAGTTGTACTTCTCCTGCATGGCGGATTCCCAAAAGGGATTTCCAACATCCTCACCATAAGACTTTGGATCTGAAGACTGAATGAAGAAAAGATGTCTGGATGGCAATGGTTCAGTGGTAGTGAGTGCAATAGGAGGCTCCTCAAAATTAGATCGAGTCCTCCTGGTATCGGCTGGATCACCAACGAGATCCCCTACATCTTGAAGAGTAGTTTGTGCCCACTTGGGCATCTGCTCTGGCTCTGCAACTGCATCTAGATGCTCTAACTTTACATCCAACTATATTGACTCTTAATTTGAATCTGAATCCTCTGAGTCCTCTGAATCAGAACTCTCGTCTGAAGAAGAGTCTGCATGTGCATGCTCATCATCTCAAATAGGTGGAAGAGTGAAGGTGTCTGCATGCGGCTGCTGAGGTACATGTGAGACACTTTCCTCGAATTGGAAACTATGCTCAATGATGAACTAGTCTGAAGAAATATCAATAAGCCAATATCCCTTCACACTGTCAGGATATCCAACAAAAATTCACTCAGTGCTCTGTGGATCAAGTGCCTTCCTCTTTTCAAAGGGAATGTGGGCCCATGGACAAGAACCAAAAATGCAAAAGTGGGTCACCTCTGGTTTGAGGCCGCTCCAAGCCTCGTAAGGGGTCTTATCCTTGAAATATCTATGGGGAGTTCTATTTTGGATGTATGTTGCACAGTTAAGTGCTTTAGCCCATAGTCTCTGTGGTAGTGACTTTGCATGCAACATGCAGGATGCCATCTCCTTTAGAGATCTGTTTTTCTGCTTGGAAACTCCATTTTGCTGTGGAGTGTAGGGAAATATATGCTACAAATGAATCCCTGCCTCATGGAAAATATTATGAATCTCATGATTCACATACTCTCCCTCGTTATCAGTTCAAAGGACTTTGATCTTCTTTTTGGACTGTGTCTCAACCAAATCTTTGAAATCTTTGAGGTGATGAAAGACCTCAGATTTTTTCCTGAGAAAGTAGATCCAAGTAAAGCATGAGAAATCATCAACAAAAATGAGAACAAACCTTTCTTTGTTGATCGATGGATGTGGAAAAGGACCCATGAGGTCACTGTGGATCAGATTTAAAGGTGCGGAAACTCACTAAGACTTTTCTTTGACAAATTTCTCTTGAGGGTGTTTTCCGAGAACACATCCCTCACATACTCCCTTGGAGAAATGGATGTCTAGTAGACCATCAACTAATATGTGCTTGCTAATATGTTGCATGTATCTGAAATCCAAATGTCCAAACCTTTCGTGCCATATCCTACTACTTTCATCAGCATGAGTAAGCAGTAAAGAAGAATCAAATTCAACGAATTCAGAATATGTATACAATATAGACTGATGATTTACCTCACTAGTAGCAACCCTGGAGTTGGTTTGCATGTCGTATATGTCCATGACATTTGGTGTGAATACGAATTTCTTTATGGTGCCAAAATTCGTCATCTGATACACAGAGAGAAGGTTGACAGAAAGCTTGGGAACATGCAACACATTCTCGAAGCTTCCATTGGTGAGTTCAATCCTTCCTTTGACAGTGACTTCAACAGAAGAGTTGTCCCCCATCAGAATAGGAGGACCTTTGCATGCATCCAAATAAGAATAGACTACTTCTAAGGAAACCATGTGATGTGATGCTCCTGAATATACTATCCAAGCATCGGGAGAGGAGTTGATAGCAATCAACGCATGGCTAGAATTGCCTTTCTTGGAATTCAGATCTTCTGGCTTCTTCTTCTTTGCACCCTTGGGGATGTGATCTCCAAGGTTGTTTTGCTGAAGTATCTGAGACATCAAATCTATTTTATTTTGCATGCATTCAGATTCTGAATGGAATCCTTTGTGACAGTATGTGCATTTATCTCCTTTTCTTCCCTTTTCTCCTTTGGATCTGGAGGCATCGGTGAAGGGTTTTGTGTACCCTTCCTTCTTCGTATGTGCATGAGATTTCTTCTTATCTTTGTCTTTAGATTTCTGATATTTTTGGCTGTCATCATGCATAGTGAGTGCATGCACCCTTGGGCCTTTGATTGCACCCATGTTGATGAGCTTGGTTTTCTCTTGTGTCAGGGATTCGATAAAGTCCTCAAGAGAAGGCATCTTCCAGGTGGCTCCAAAGGCGAATCTGAAAATATGGAATGTAGATATGAATACTGAGAATTTAGGACCAAGCTTGGAGATAATGGTGAGAACCATTTGTTTCTCCTCCTATTTATCAACCCCGCAAGCTTTGAGTTGCTACAGTAAATCCTTGAATTTTGTTAAGAAATATCGGATATTCTCGAAGCTTTTTGGATCCAATGTGAGAAGCTCCACCTCCATCATGTCTCCCATCATCTCATCCTGTTTGCCAAATATCCCTTACAATATGGTCTAGGCTTCATTGGGAGTCTTACATGAAGATATATGAAAAAGGAGGTCGGGAGAAATAAGACTGCAAATTGTTCTGAGTGCCTCATCCATGCGATTTAAGTACTTGGATTTTTCTATGGATGATGTCGGTTCTGTATCTGTATTCATGGTTAACCTATAAAACCCTCTAGATCGGAGATGTATGGATATTTTCTCCTTCCATGAAAAATAGTTATAAGGTGTAAGAATGAATTCTTTTTGGAATTCCATCTTTCCGCTGTCTTCGATCTTTTGTACCTGCAAAAAAATTTCGTGTAGCCTTTCCTTAGCAGTCTGTCGACTCTGATACCATGTAAATATGTTGAGCCTACACAAAATAGATCTAGCTAAACAATGATACACACATTTGCAGATAGAATTGGAAAAAGAAGAAGAAGGAGAGAAAGAATGGAAAGAATTATCATTAACCGTTGTAAATAATGAATAATTTACACATGATATACTCTGTATAACTCAATGAATTCGAATTGAGGTGAACCAAGTCACCATAGTGGTGGTCTAGAGTGATATGGACACACACCAACAATTACGGGAGTGAACTGCCACCTATTCTAGTCTCTCAGGCAGTTACGAGAGTGAACTGCCACCTAGTTGAGTTAACTAGTCAACTAGTCTTTAGTTAACTCACTGAACAAAAAGTAGTGAGGAGTTAACTCAATGAATCAAGGATAATGTGCCACTTTTGTGATGATATGAAGGCAAGGTCGAATTAGCATGGTGATGATCCCAATTTTTCATGGTGATGATCCCAATGCAACATCTAAACTCAACTCAACTAGTCAAACTGAAGTGTGAATTAAAAGAGAATATTCTCCAGGTGGAATATTCTCTCCTAAAATATAGAAGACTGGATAATGACTAATTATGACTAATGAACAAATAAAAACCTTAGGAAAAATAAATCCTAGGTGTGTGTGAAGTAACTCCAACACAAATCCATAAAGATGATAAGGAAAGGCTTTTGAAAGCCAAGGAGAAGTAAGAGGACTTCAACAAGAAGTTAATGTAGAGCTTGAACATAATAGAAAATAAATTGGATAAGGAGAGTGGCTCCAACAAATCAGGAAGCCATAGGTCTCCTAATGAGAAAACAAGAACATGAAGTGTTAGTAGACATCACCATCACTCCCCGAGGCATTCTAATGGGAGAACACATAGAAGCTCAAGTCCATCCATTGTCAAGAAGAATAATAAGAGGTCTGGTGTGGATTATCTACAAGTAGAAATGAAAAAATCAAACCTCCTACATTTGATGGTGAGCACAAGAAGGATGAAGATGCAGAGACATGGTTTTTGGGCATGAGAAAGTATTTTCAATTACATAATTACTCTTCGCATGCAAAAAGAAGAATTGCTATCTTCCATCTCAAGGGAAAAGCATCCATGTGGTGGGATCATATTTTGCATATGCAACACATTAAAGAGAAAAATGTGACTTTGAAGGAATTAAAAAATTTCTTTGAAAATAAATACTTGACTAAGAGATACTATGACAAGAAAATGAAAGAGTTCTTTGAACTCAAACTTTGGAGCATGAAAATAGATTAATATGAAAGAAGGTTCTTGGAACTGTTAAAGTATGTTTCTTTCATCAAGGATGAGACAATTAATATTCAGAGGTATTTGAATGGGCTTCCTCCATTCAAGGGTAACAAGATACAATATGATGATCCCAAAACATTGGAGGAGACCATAAGGCAAGCTAAATTCCTATATGATCAACATAAAGCAAAGGCAACTTCCCAAAAAGCTTGGGATGAAAAGAAGAAATATAAAGCGAAATAGAGGAAGAAGGGGACTAAGCCACCATTCTTTAGAAACAATCCTCAAGGACAACCAACCTTTAGATAACCCATAACAATTGAGATAGGGGGGAAAAGACCAAGGCAGACACCTATTCAATGTTGGGGTTGTAAATGAGATCATATGTATAGATATTTTCCTCATAGAGGTGAAAAAGTGAGGGGTATTCATAATGTACAACAAACTAAAAGAGTGGAGGACATGGGCAGAAGCGTACCAAGGATCTATGCAGCCCTGGACAACAAGCAAGAAGAATTTCAGTCACGCATGATTGAAGTGGAAGGTATGATCAACAACCAAACCATTGCAATTTTAATTGATTAAGGAGCTAGTCATAGTTATATAGATCCTGAGGTGGTGGAAATATTTCATTTTCCAAGAAGCAAGCATGGGAAATATTGGTTGGTACAACTAGCCATAGGATCCAAAAGAAAAGTTAATGAGTTGGATAAGTCATGTCCAGTGGGCATGAAGGGACTGAACACCATGGAAGATTTGAACATACTTCCTTTAGGTTCCTATGACTGTCTAATTGGGATGGATTGGTTGGACCAACACCATGCTATCCTAGACTGTCATAACAAGGCATTTAATTTCTTGGATGTGGAATGGAACCTAAGGACAGTACATGGAATTCCCAGGGCAATAACTGTTAAAGAAATCCCAACAATGCAGCGAAAGAAACGTTATAGGAAAGGATGTCAAATATTTGCAGCTCATATGGAAGAGACATCAAGAGATAAGGTGTCAAATATTGAATATCATGTAGTCCTAAAGGAGTTTGGGGATGTATTTAAAGAAATACTAGGATTACCCCCTAAAAGAGAAATTTATGTCTTCATAAATATGATGCCTGGAGCAACTCTAGTATCCAAGACTCCATACAAGATGAGTACACCATAACTTAAGGAGTTTCAAATGAAGCTTGAATAGCTTCTGAAGAAGGGGTATATACACCCAAGTGTGTTAGCTTGGAGTGCCCCAACTTTATTTGTGAAAATGAAGGATGGAACCTTCAAACTTTGCATGGATTTCAAATAGTTGAACAAGGTAACTGTAAAGAATAAGTATCATTTGCCAAGGATCGATGACCTCTTTGATCAGTTGAAGAATGGAAAAATATTCTCCAAGATTGATCTCAGGTCTAGTTATCATTAGGTAAGAATTAAAGAAGAGGACATCAACAAGACTGACTTTCAGACAAGGTATGGTCATTATGAATTCATAGTGGTGCCATTTGGGTTATCAAATGCACCAGATGTCTTCATGTGTTTAATGAATGGTGTTTTCAGAGAATAATTAGATAAGTTTGTCATTATCTTTTTGGATGACATTCTTATATATTCCAAGTCAGAAGAAGAGCATGACAAACACTTGAATATGGTATTACAAGTCTTAAGGGAGCATCAATTGTATGCCAAATTGAGAAAGTTCTCATTTTACCAGAACTATATCCATTATTTAGGGAATATCATCTCAGAGGAAGGGATAGAAGTGGATACTGAAAAGATTGAGGCCATTAGAGGATGGTCAACACCAAATAATGTGACATAAGTCATATGTTTCATGGGCCTAGCAAGCTACTACAGAAGATTTATTGAAGGGTTCTCCAGGATTGCACACCCGATCACTTCCTTGCAAAAGAAGGGAGTGAAGTTCCAGTGGTCAATAGATTGCGAAAAGAGATTCCAACACTTGAAGCATTTATTAACCAGTGCCCCAATAATAAGGATTGTAGATCCGAATGAAGACTATGTTGTATGCAAAGATGCATGCAAAGAAGGAATTGGTGGAGTCCTTAGTCAAAATGGGTACGTTGTATGTTATAAATCCAAGAAGTTCAAGGAGCATGAAAGACATTATGCCACTCATGATTTGGAGTTGGAAGCCATAGTGCATGATTTGAAGATGTGGAGACACTACCTCATGGGGAAAACATTAGATTTGAGGATAGACCACAATGGTCTAAAATATTTATTTGGACAACCAACTCTAAATGCCAGAAAAAGCAAGTGGTTAGAGTTTCTTAGTGAGTATGACTTTGATATAAAGCATATCAAAGGGAAAGAGAACAAGGTAGTTGATGCACTTAGTAGGAGAGTGCATGAATTTCATGGTAAAACCATTATCATGTACCAAACATATTTTAATGACAGAATCCTGGAGGCTACAAAATCAGATTTACATTACATGGAAATGGTAACAAAATTACAACAAGGTATTTTGCAGCTGGAAGTTGAATATTACAAGCTGGGAGAGGATGAAGTTATGATGTACAAAGGAATAATTTATGTGCCAAATTACCAAGAATTGAAGAGTCTGATATTGAAAGAAATACATAATGTACCTTATACTGGGCACCCAGGGTATCAGAAAACTATTGCAGCTGTCAAGAGCCAATATTATTGGCCAGACATGAAGAAAGAAGTTGCATAGTTTATTGCCAAATGTTTGGAGTGTCAAAAGGTCAAGGTTGAGTATAGACACCTAGTTGGATTGCTACAACCATTACCTATTCCTAAATGGAAATGGGAAGTTGTAGCAATGGATTTCATCACCAAACTACCTAGAACAAACAAGCAACATGATTCTATCATGGTAGTGGTTGAAAATCTTATCAAAGTTGCCCATTTCATTCCAATGAAGCTCACTCACAAGGAAAATAACATTGTCGATATTTATATGAGAGAAGATGCTCGATTGCATGGTATTCCCAATACAATTGTGTCTGACAGAGATCCAAGGTTTACATCAAAATTTTGGAAAGGATTATTTAAATGATTTGGAACAAATTTTAGTTTCAGAACAACTTATCATCAAGAATTTGATGGGAAAACAAAGAGGGTGAATCAAGTGATCGAGGATATGTTGAGGATGTATGTGATGGATAAACCATCAAAATGGGAAGAATACATACACTTGGTAGAGTTTTATTATAACAATGGGTACCAAGCATATCCAAAGATGAGCCCATTTGAGGCACTTTATGGAAGAAAGTGAAACACACCAATAAGTTTGGACAACCCAATAGACAGAGAAGTGGTTGGGCCAGAATTGCTCAGGTAAATAGAATAGAAGATGTTAAAAATTAAACAGAATTTAAAGGTTGCTCAAGATAGGAAGAAAAGCTATGCTAACAAAGGAGAACCCAGAGGGAGCTTAAAGTGGGTGATCATGTATTCTTGAAAGTGAAGGCCAACAGAAGTTCCTTGAAGTTGGGAAATTGTTCAAAGTTGGAAGCTCATTTTTACAGGCCATTTTAAATCCTAGAGAGGATTGGGCCTGTGGCATATATGCTTGCATTTCCTGCATCCATGTCTATTCATAATATATTCCATGTATCATTTCTCAAAAAGTATATACCTTATGCTAATCATGTTATTAATTGGAATGTGATTCATATGGAGCAATAAGGCACTTTTCAGGTGCATCCGGTGTGCATTATGGACCGGAAGATCAAGCAACTCCATAATCGATCCATACAGATAGTAAAGGTCCAATGGATCTGGTACAGTCCTGAGTATGCAACTTGGGAGTACGAGGATGTTATGCGGGAAGAATACTCACATATTTTTTAGGGTTTTTTGAACTTTTGATTATATATGTGTATATATAATGCATTCAAGACAATGCATAAAATAAGGGGAGGGGGATGTAACACCCCAAGACCAAGCCCCAGTTGGAAATGTGAATATATTTTGTAGGTTAGTGAGCCATTTTATTATAAGTCAGGAGGCTTATGTGATGATTAGGCCGGAGAGCCTAGATTCTAAAGGCCAGTGGGCCTATTTTTTTATATGTAAACACTCATTACATAAATATAATACATCATTGTGTGTATACCCACCATGATAAAAGAGTATGGGGGGGGTAAACTCCACTAGAAAGGGAAAGGGAGGGGCTATGAGACTAGGAAAAATGGATAAGCTATAGGGATTTTCTCTAAGGGAATATTATATTATTATTCCTAAAGACTAAGGCAAGGATAAATCTCATATTATCCCAAGTTCTTGTGTGAAGGGGAATGATCTACAAGTGGAGAGGAATGAGCTCCTAGAGGGCCATGTGTCAATCAGGGTGCATGCAATTATATGTGGGGAAAATTAGTTTGTTAGGGACCATTCTCCCCAGTCACCCTCTCTTTTTTCATGATTCACCAGTCTACCATAGTTTCATGGCGAGACCTCCATCGTTCGACCTCTGCAACCCATAAGTTGTACACAATATATCCCTGTCATGGGTAGTGTACCCATACTAACCCAAGCCATTATTGTATCATACCCGAACCAGTATTATTCCTTAACTTATCCATGTTGTTGCCTTCACGTGTTCTATACATGTTTTCTATTATTGCCTTCACCTAAGCCTGTACCTGGTTGACTAGAGAGATGGATTGAAGAAGTGGGTTTTCATACCCATGGGATTGAAGAGGCTGGTTGTTAGGCCTGTGATCAACTCTTTCCAGGTGAGAGAATTTTCGAGCAATTGAATTCCTAAAGGATCCCAACTACAATTACAATGCTCTGAGACTTCATTTCTGGCATGTTGTTGAATCTATGGAAGGGAAGTGGGGTAGCCGAAGGATTGTTGAGCAGATAAGGGGAACACTTTCTGGGGTGGGACATGCATGTGGGGAATGAGAGGTTGTAGGTTGGTAGTTGAAGTTGTCTTCTAGGATGAAATCCTTCTTGTTGTCTGTATTGTCTCATCTTAGATAGGAATCCCTATACCCGGGTGGAGTTTAGTCCCATCTCGCGGGTGACCCACTACTGAGAGATTTGAGCAACGTGGCCTAAGTCTGGGAGGTTCGTGGAAGGTATGCACTCAATTGGTGGTCTTATATAAAACTATAAGTATCAGTTACGTGTTCAATTGCATGTTGTGTATTTTTCTTTCATAGATAGAATAACAGTAAATACAACATAGATACATGTATGGAACATATAACAAATGTTTACTGTTATTGTATTTATAGTTATTCTGCATGAACATACAAATAATAGTAAGAATAACAGTATGTTGTATGTATAGGCTTATTGTTATTCTGCATGAATCTATGAATTCTCAGAATGTTTCTGTCTGTTTTAAATTTGTATAAATATATACAGTATGAATGAAGAATTTTTATGTGGCATAGCCCAGTGGCCTAAAGCTGGTGATGCTACAATTTGGTTTCAGAGCCTAGTAAGAGGGTGTTATGGAGTAGCATGGCTCGACCTGGGTGGTCGGGGATGTTACAAATTGGTATCGGAGCCCCAGTTTCCAACAATGAGGTTGGATGGGTCGAGCAAGTTGAGGTGATTCACTTGTGTGGAATTGGGAAAAGGCCCCAAAATGTTTTGTTGTTAAATTCATGGAAAATTGGAGGAAATTGACCAAAGTGGTGAAATTTTCGTAATTTAATACTTGTTCAGGCCAATTCATACATGGAATGGGTTCAATTTGAAGTGCAAGGAGTGTGCAAGAGACTTTTTTAAGTTTCAAACTCAGAGAAGACAAATATCTCTTTTTGAGAAGAAGAATAGACGAGACCTATTCGGGAGGGGACTGAATTTGTCACAGTCGTCGGATATGGAAAAGGAGCACGACAGCTAACCCCTCAAGTCATTCGGGATTTGTTTCTTCAACAATTTTTAAGTCTTAGATGAAAAGGAGGTAAAAGACCGAGAGTGAATCTATGACATAGATCACATGGGAATAATTCCTGATCATTGGATTTGTCAAGGGACAAATCTAGGCCGTCGGATCTGCGCGCAGGAGAGTTTTAGCCGCAGATCTCATGAAAGTTCAGAGGTTGGGCACTCCGAGAGGAACAAGTTCTTAAGTTTCCTGGAAGAAAATCTCCCAAAGTCCCAAAATCCAGAGTAAATCAGGATCGTCCATTGTCTGGGACGCATGGCTACATATTATCAAATATTTGGTGTTCAAGGGATTTGTGGTGTAGTGTGGAGAAGTCTCTAGGAGCCCCAAAGTTCTGAATCTCTAGAGAACATTGTTTGGGAGTTTAGAAGTTCGGTGTTTGGGTGTTTTGTTGTGTTTTGGTATGAGATCCTCCGAAGTCCTGAAGTCCCGAAGCATCGGAGTGATGCAGTGTGATGAAGTCACCTAGAGTGACATGGACCTGCTCAAAAATTTGGAATTGGGGATTGTTGTTGTGTTATGCTGAGAATTTGTCCATAGCTTGAAGCTCCGGAGTGCCAAAGTAGTAAATATCCAAAGAGCAAGGATTCGAGAGTTCACCAGTTCAACATTCGGAGGAAATGATGTATGGTGTAGGAAGAACATCTGAAGCCCAAAGTCACAAAGCCCTGGAGTCCTGAAGTTCTGGATAAGCTCACATTAGCTAAGTTATTGGTCATAGCCCCTGGTCCTATGCAACTTCAGTCGAATTAAAAGGGGGCTAGTGCCCGAATTGATGTTTTCAGAGACGAAAGAGGGATAGAAGAAGGAATTTGCGGGGTTCCATGATGTACATACATGCACCTAAAAATGTAAAAAAGGAATGTGTACTTTACGAGAGGATCCAACACAAGTCCAAGATCCAATTCGGATCTGAAGAAGAAGAACAATTGTACAGAGATTACTTCCTAGGAAGGACAATTTTTCAAATATTCATAACTTCCTACTCAAAACTCAATATTAAGCATGGAAGAGGGCGTGGAAATATATGGAAAAGTAGAATATAACTATTTACCCAGAAAAGTGAGTGGAGCAGTGAATTTATCAGAAAATAAGAGGAAATAAGTCTGCTATATTATTGAACTAGAATGGTTCAAATTTTCATGAAATTGTTAAGACAGTTAGCCTGACAAAGTTATGTTGGCTACACATTTTGCAGAGTTAACAACAACTAGATCAGATCAGGATCAACACAAAGTGAAAAGGGGTGGAAGATACATGGGGGGATTACATCCAGGAATATGAGATCAGATGGATGGATGTTCATATGGGTATTGAAGGAACAAACTCAATTAGACATGGAGAAGGAAAGGAAGAAAGCATGAATATGGTAGAGACCATTAACAATTTGCAAAAGGATGTCCAAATACATAAAGATGATAATGAAAGGCTTATGAAAGCCAAGGTGTAGTAGTAGGAATTCAATGGGGAGTTAATGCAGAGCTTGAACAAAATAGAAAATAAATTGATAAGGAGAGTGGCTCCAGCAAATCAGGAAGCCACAGGTCTCCTAATGAGAAAAGAAAAACAAGAAGTGTAAGCAGAAATCACCATCACTCCCCGTGACATTCTAATGGGAGAATACACAACAACTCGAGTCCATCCCCTATCAAGAAGCATAAGAAGAGGTATGGGGTGGATAAACTACAAGGAGAAATGAACAAAATCAAAACTCCTACATTTTATGGTGAGCACAAGAAGGATGAAGATGAAGAGACATGGTTGTTAGGCATGAAAAAGTAGTTTCAATTACATAATTACTCTTCACATGCAGAAGGAAGAATTTCTATCTACGATCTCAAGGGAAAAACATCCATGTGTTGGGATCAGGTTCTGTAGGTGCAACACATTAAAGAGAAAAATGTGACTCGGAAGGAATTCAAAAAGTACTTTGAAAACAAATACTTGACTAAGAGATACTATGACAAGAAAATGAAAGAGTTATTTGAACTCAAGCTTTGGAGTATGAAAATAGATGAATATGAAAGAAGGTTCTTGGAACTATTAAAGTATGTTTCTTTCATCAAGGATGAGACAGTTAAGATTGATAGGTATTTGAGTGGGATGCCACCATTCATCAGTGACAAGATACAATATGATGATCCCAAAAAATTATAGGAGACCATAAGGCGAGCTAAATGGCTATATGATCAACATAAAGCAAGAAAAACTTTCCAAAAATATTGGGAAGACAAGAAGAAATATAAGATGGAACAGAGGAAGAAGGGGACTAAGCCACCATTCTTCAGACACAATCCTCAGGGGAAACTAGACTTTAGAGAACCCAAAACAATTGAGATAGGGGGGAAAAGACCAAGGCATCCACCTATTCAATGTTGGGATTGTAAAGGAGATCATATGTATAGAGATTTTCCTCACAGACGTGAAAAAGTGTGATTTGTTCACAATCTAAAACAATATGAAACTATGGAGGACATGGGCATAAGCGTACCAAGGATTTATGCAGCCATGGACAACAATCAAGAATAATTTCAGTCACACCTTATTGAAGTGGAAGGTATGATCAACAACCAAACCCTTGCAATTTTAATTGACTCAGGAGCTATTCATAGCTATATAGATTCTAAGGTGGTGGAAATATTTCATTTGACAAGAAGCAAGCATGGGAAAGCTTGGCTGGTACAGTTGGCCACAAGAGCCAAAATAAAAGTTAATGATTTGGTTAAGTCATGTCCAATGGGCATGAATGGAATGAACACCATGGAAGATTTGAACATCTTGCCTTTAGATTCCTATGAATGAATAATTGGGATGGATTGGTTGGACCAACACCATGCTATCCTAGATTGTTATAACAAGGAATTTACTTTCCTAGATGTGGAAGGGAACCTAAGGACAACACAGGGAATTCCTAGGGAAACAACTGTTAGAGAAATCTCAACGATGCAGCTGAAGAAAAGTTACATGAAATGGTGCCGATTATTTTCATCTCATATGGAATATACATCAAGAGATAAGGTGTCAAATATTGAAGATCATGCAGTTCTAAAGAAGTTTGTGGATGTAGTTAAAGAAATACCAGGATTACCCCCTAAAAGAGACATTGATTTCTCCATAAATCAGATGCCTGGAACAACTCCAGTATCCAAGACTCCTTACAAGATGAGTACACTAGAACTGAAGGACTTGCAAATGCATCTTGAAGAGATTCTAAACAAGGGGTATATATGCCCAAGTGTGTCACCTTGGGGTGTCCTTAATTTATTTTTGAAAAAGAAGGATGGAACCTTGATACTTTGCATGGATTTTAGATAGTTGAACAAGGTAACTATAAAGAATAAGTATCCTTTTTCCAAATATCGATGACCTCTTTGATCAGTTGAAGAATGAAAAAATATTCTCCAAGATTGATGTCAGGTCTGGTTATCATCAGGTAAGAATTAAATAAGAAGACATCAACAAGACTTCCTTCCAAAAAAGTTATGGTCATTATGAATTCACAGTGGTGCCATTTGGGTTATCAAATGCACCAGCTATCTTCATGTGTTTAATGAATGGTGTTTTCATATAATACTTAGATAAGTTTTTCATTGTCTCTTTGGATGAAATTATTATATATTCCAAGTCGGAAGAAGATCAAGAGAAACACTTGAATATGGTATTACAAGTCTTAAGGGAGCATCAATTGTATTCTTTAGCAAGTGCTCATTTTACCATAACCAAATCCATTATTTGGGGCATATCATATTAGAGGAAGGGATAGTAGTGGATCCTGAAAATATTGAGGGCATTAGAGGATGGTCAACACCAAAGAATGTGACAGAAGTCATATCTTTCATGGTCCTGGCAGGCTACTATAGAATATTTATTGAAGGGTTCTCAAGGATTTCACACCCGATCACTTCCTTGCAAAAGAAGGGAGTGAAGTTTCAGTGGTTAGTAGATTCCGAAAAGATCTTCCAACACTTGAAATATTTATTAACCAGTGCTCCAATACTAAGGATCACAGATCCAAATGAAGACTATGTTGTATGCACAGATGCATGCAAAGAAGGACTTGGTGGAGTCCTTAGTCAAAATGAGTACGTTGTATGTTATGAATTTAAAAAGTTGAATGATGCAGGAGCATCGCAAGAAATCAACCAAGCGAGCATGAAGGCAGAAGACAGCTTGAAAGTGCAACACACATTTTACATGTTTTGGAAATGTTTTTTAAGCATTAATGTAATGGTTAAAGGAAAGCGTACTTGCATATTGTAAATAGATCATGAGCGATTTTCTCTCATCTGTAGGAGGTAGAGGCATTTATGCATAGTTAATGAAAGTAGGTAGGTTTGAATTAGAGATTAGATAGTTTAGAAGAACAAGAGGGGAAACAACTATAGACACCCTCATATTTGTATCATTGTATCAATCAGAATTAAATCATTAAGCACATTAGCATAGAGAAGAAGAGAGTTGTAGCAGAAGAGTTGTAGAGGAGAACCCATGTACGTAAGATTGAATTAATATATGAAGCTTTGATTCAGATTCATGGTGTTATGATGTTTTCCGCGCATACATGCTGAATGGTCTGCTTACAGTTTATTACTCTCTTTGTCATGCATTTGTTATTATGCTGTGTGTGAATGTATGTTTTCATGTTGAATGTTTAAATTCTGAGAGAAGAAAGAAAATGAGTTTCAATTGTTTCTCTTCCCGAGTGAGAGAAGTTCCTGCAAGGAGTGTAGTGAAATGTCCGCAAGGAGTGCGTGAAAAAGGTTCAGAGTTTATCTTTGAAATCTCAGGAGAGATACCGTTGTTCTCATTCCAGCAGAAGTGAAAGACAAGCAAAGAAGTCGTGCAAGGTGTGCGCAGGCTGGTCGAGACCTTATAACTTATCAACTAAGGTTGAGATATTGAAGGATTTTTGTTGCAGACAAAGTGCACAGAGTCAGGAGTTCAAGTACACTTAAGTATTTGAAGGATTACCACAAGGAGTGCATGCAGGAGTCTCCTTGAAGACCCGAGTTTGTGAAGAAATCTCAGAAGGGTTAGGGCCTTTGAATCATTTAAGAGAAAGCAGGAAGCTCAAGTTGTTGTGCAGAATTCACGCCCCAGAGGAGGATCACAGAGTCAATTTTTGAGCCAGAGGTTCTTGAGGAGGAAACTGAACGGTCGGAATTCTCCGAGGAGAACTCCCGAAATAGCAAGGACCGTAGCATCCAAGAAATTTGTGGGGGAAGTTAAGCGTTGGACAGATCCACCTTTGAAAGGTAGGATTTAACGTGGACCGTTGATTTCGATAATTGGACCGTCGAGATCATTTTGGCATTTCGGGGGTCATAAGTCCGAAGTGTGGAAGAAACCTTTGGTTGATAAAATCCCCGAAATGTGAAAAGATTTTTTGTGTCTAAAGGCGAAGAGTGACGAGGTTAGAATTTCATAACTTCGGAATTCGGGGTTTCGGAGGTCCTGAGGATGAGTGATCGAGACACAGGGGGGAGGAAATCCCAAAATCGCAAGTCGCAGTAGGATATTTGTAAGAATTTCGGGAATCGACATTTCATAATTTTTTTTGACAAGGAGTAGAGTGCTCTACATAAGAAGCTCTGAAATCACGAGATGTGAAATATCTTTGGAGGAGGCTTTCAGCATTTCAGCATTTCAGGATCCGAAATCTCGAGGAGACAGTGATTTGGAATCGAGAGTTTTGAACTCCTGGTTCACGAAATCCCAGGGGAAGAAAACCATTTCGGCATTTAGGTAATTCGGGGTCCAGAATATATAGGAGGTAAAGAGTTCAAGATCAAGCATCATGAACTCCCGGTATGTGAAATCACGCCAGCCATCGGATCCAGGAAATATCCACAACCGTTGATCTCCTTGGAAGTGGGATACCAACAATTCGGTGTTTTGGGTTTCAGCATACCGGAAATATTGATGACAAGGAACGGGGAGTAGTAAATTGAAAATCCCAAAGTCGCGAAGTGTGACAAGACTTAGAGTGGACTTTTAGGATTTCGATACTTCGGATTTCGGGACTCCGGGAGTTAAGAGGCAGAGTTGCACATCAACGCAACTCTCAAAATCGCGAAGAGCGGGAAGCCGAAGTCAGTGGCGAGAAGTGTCTAGTGTTTGATGTTTTGGGTTTCGGAGGTCGAAGAGGTAAGACATTCGACATCAGGATTCGCGAAATTGCGAGATACGGTATCCCGAAAGGAAAAGGGGAAAGTCCCAATGTTAGTTGGGTGTTGATCGTGGAGTTCATGCGAGTGCAAAGATCACGTGAGAATAACTCAGAAGGACCTGTGACATACACTCAGTTGCGTGTGTGAATAAATTTCCCGAAGAGGAAATTGAAGAGCCAGTCAGACTCTAAGGGGCCAAAATTGAAAGATCCTATGCGGGCTTCGACCTGAGGGTTGGGGTGCCTGCGTAAGTGTGGTATCATAGAGAGAAAGAGCTCTTTGCTTTTTGTAGTAGAGAAAAGAGAAATTTTACAGCAATGTCGCCGAGAAGAAGAGATAGGCCTATGCCAATGCCTAATCCAGCAGTGGAAAGAGAAATGTGTGAACTATGTGCCAGGCTTGATGCCATGGAGACAACACAGAGGTGCACAGTTAATCATGGGGATATCAGCGAGGCTGAAAGTGAAGATGAAGCTAGACATGAAGGAGAAGAAGTTGCAGCCGAAGATGTAGCAGATGAACACCTATTCAGGGTTTTTTCTAGGATAGGTTCCAGAGAAAAAATGGACATTCCAGTATATGAAGGAAACCTGGATGTTGAAGAGCTTCTAGACTGGATTAGAGCTCTGGATAGATATTTTGACTATGAGGATATTGAGGAAGACAAAAAGGTTAAACATGTTATCACAAGACTTAAAGGACATGCAACATTATGGTGGGATGAACTGCAAGTTGAAAAACGTTGTAAAGGAAAATAGAAAATGAAAAGCTGGGATAGAATGGTTGCAAAGATGAAAGAAAAATTCATACCAAAGGATTATCAAATTACTCTATTTCAGGGAATGCAGAATTTGAGATAGAAATTGAGTTCAGTAAAAGAATACACTGAGGAATTCTATAAGATAAACATCAGAGCAGGTCGTCGGGAAAGCGATGATGAAAAGGTTTCCAGGTACATGAATGGTCTGTGATATGACATTCAGGATGAGATGAGCATGATGAGCCTTCAGAATGTGGAGGATCCTTATCAGATGGTTCTGAAAGCTGAAGAAAAGATGAGCCAGAAGCAAGGTTAGAGGCTGAGGCAGAAGTCAAGCCAGAGGCAAAACAATTACCCAAGACAGAAGTCAAGCCAGAGGCAAAACAATACCCAAGACAGAACTCAGAAATCTAAAGAAGACTGGAAGAAACCTCAAACTCAAACTGAGAGAGGTGGAAGCTCACAGAGAGGACAATATGATGATAGAAATACTTTTCCTCGAACCAGAGGAAGAGGAAGAGGCATAGGTGGAGAAATAAAATTCTTTACCTGTGGAAAGAATGGACAAAAATCCTATGAATGTCCAGATAGAAAGAAAGAAGGAGGTGAAACTCAGATTGTTGAAGCACAAGGATGGAATGTTGAGGTAGAAGATGCTGAGGGTGGAAGATCACTGATGATGAGAAAATTTCTCTTAACGCCAGAGAAGGAGGCAGAGAACCTAGCCCAAAGGAACATAGTTTTTCAGACTGCTTGCAAGACCAAAGACAGGGTATGCAAATTCATCGTGGACTGTGGTAGCATAGACAATCTCGTTTCTACAGAGATGGTAGAAAAGATGGAGCTGGAGACTATTGAACATCCAAGCCCATACAAAGTTTCATGGTTACAAAAAGGACATCATGTAAATGTCACTAAACAATGTTTAGTTGAATTTAAAATAGGAGGATATAAGGATGAAATACTATGTGATGTCATTCCCATGGATATTTGTCATCTATTGCTGGGTAGACCATGGAAATATGAGGTGAATGTGATTCATGATGGGAGAAATAACACATAAAACCTGGAGAAGAATGGGAGAACTCACATGTTGCTGCCGATTAAGGATAAATAAACAAAACCAGAAGTGAGAAACACTGTACTTCTCATGAGTGGGAAGCAACTTCTTAAGGAGGTTAAGAAGAAGGAAGATACACAATTCATCGTGGTCAGGAAGCCTAGAATTGTTTTAACCAGTACAAGAGTGGATGATTTACCAGAGGAAATCCAAAAGTTGCTGGAAGAGTTTGTTGATATAGTAGTGGATGAACTACCTTGTTCGTTTCCACCGATCATAAGTATAAGTCATCACATCGATCTTATACCTGGAGCTAGTTTACCAAATAAAGATGTTACAGGTATGTACGAACTGAGAGGGGGGGGGTGAATCAGTTAGTGTAGATTATTAATAATTTCTCTCCTCTTTAACTTTGAATCATTAATCTTAGTGGCAGTGATTCTTTACTGTGAAATCCAGAGTGATAAACATAAAGCAGATAACATAATGAACAACAATAACACACAGCAGTCATTCACAAGTATGAGACACAGATTTTTCAAGAGGAAACCCAAACAGGGAAAAAACCTCGTCTTCTTAAGAT
>ML815000.1:81526-94334 GCA_009831015.1 Picea engelmannii | reverse complement strand
TGTTTCACTTTTGTGTTGCAGCATCTGTGTTTGCTTCCAACAGTCGTGCTTCAGCATTCGTGTTGCAGCAGTCGTGTTTCAGCATCTACGTTTCAACATGTTTCACTTTTGTGTTGCAGCATCTGTGTTCGCTTCCAACAGTCATGTTTCAGCAACTACGTTTCAGCATTTGTGTTTGTGTTGCAGCATCTGTTCTTCATTGTGTTGCAGCATCTGTGTTCGCTTCCAATAGTCGTGTTTCAGCAACTACGTTTCAGCATTTGTGTTTGTGTTGCAGCATCTGTTCTTCATAAACAATCGATTGCCATCAATGAAAACCTTGATCATCTGCGTCATTCTTGCTGTAGCCATATTTCCAACAAAAGAAACGTACAGATTGACGCCGCAGGAGAATGAAGAGGTAAAGAGACAAGTCCAGGACTTAATGGACAAAGGGTTGATTCGAGAAAGCTTGAGTCCATGCGTTGTTCCAACAGTGCTCAGCCCAAAGAAAGATGGAGGCTGGAGGATGTGTACAGACTCAAGGGAAATCAACAAGATTACCATCAAATATAGATTTCCTTTGCCAAGGATGGATGATTTGATGAATTGCTTGAGTGGAGCAGTTTTTTTTTCAAATATTGATTTGAAAAGAAGATATCATCAAATTCGTATGAGAGAAGGTAATGAATGGAAGACAACATTCAAGATGAATGAAGGGCTATATGAATGGCTTATTATGCCATTTGGATTAACAAGCGTGCCCAGTACTTTCATGAGATTGATGAATGAAGTCCTGAAAGAGTTTATCTGGAAGTTCATCATCGTATATCTTGACAATATATTAATTTTCAACAAGACAAAAACAAAACACTTGAAGCATTTAGCTACAGTGATGAGCAGATTACAACAAGAGAAGTTGTTGATAAATATGAAGAAATCAACATTTATGAGGACATAACTCATTTATTTGGGTTTTTTTTATCTCTGCAGATGAGATGAAAATGGATCCGGATAAGGTAGAGGTGATTAATAATTGGCCATCACCGAAAAGTGTATTTGAGGTTCGAGGCTTCCATGGATTAGCTAGTTTCTACAGGAAATTCATCCGAAATTTTAGTGGGATTAGTGCACCAATGATGGACACGGTGAAGAAAAGACACAAATATTTTCATTGGACAGAGGAAGCAGAAAAAAGTTTCAACTTACTAAAGAAAATGATTACTGAACAGCCAATTCTGGTGTTGCCAGATTTCAATAAGACATTTCAGGTCAATTGTGACGCTAATGGATTTGCAATTGGAGCGGTCTTGAACCAAGATGACAGATCGATCACATACTTCAGTGAGAGACTGAATGAAGGAAAGGTTAAGTACTCCACATATGACAAAGAATTTTATGCATTCATACAAGCGCTAAAGAAATGGAGACATTATTTGGTTCCTAAAGAGTTTGTTTTGTACAATGATAATCATGCCTTACAATTCATGATTCAATAAGAGAAGTTGAACCAAAGACATGTTAAATGGGTTGAATACATGCATAATTTTACTTTTGTAATTAAACATATTTCTAGAACTGCTAACAATGTTGTTGATGCTTTGAGCAGGAAATGTTTGCTTATGCAAAAATTTAGAGTCAAAACTTTGGGTTTTGATAATCTCAAAGAAATGTATAGAGACGATCCAGATTTTAAAGAGGCCTATGAGGAATCTGAGAATCCAATTCTCAAGGACAGAAGCTAGTGGACCGAATATATGATCCAGGATGGATTATTATTCAGAGGCAATCAAATATGTATTCCAAAATGCTCCATGAGGGAGAATCTGTTGAAAGAAAAATGCAGTGGAGGATTGGTCGGACATTTCAGTCATGATAAAACGTTCTCGAAATTAAATATCTCATATTTTTGGTCGGGGATGAGGAATGATGTCAAAATATTTGTGGACAGATGTAGAATTTGTTAGCACACAAAGGGAAAAAGGCAGAACACAAGGTTATACCGGCCATTACCCATACCTGAGAGGTCGTGGGATGCAGTGAGCATGGATTTTGTATTATGGCTGCCAAGGACACAAAGGGGATTTGATTCAATATTTGTGGTGGTAGAAAATTTTTCAAATATGGAACATTTCATACCATGCCAGAAAACCAGCGACGCAACTCATATTGCGAACCTATTTTTCAAAGAAGTCGTCAGACTTCATGGTCTGCCAAGGAGTATTCTTTCAGATCAGGATACCAAGTTCGTTGGACATTTCTGGAGGACTTTATGAAAGAAGTTGGGGACAAATTTTTCATTTAGCTCATCTTATCATCCTTAGACAAATGGGCAGACAGAAGTTGTAAACAAAAGCTTGGGAGATTTACTGAGGAGCCTAGTGACCGAACACCACAGTCAGTGGGATTACATTTTGTCACTGCCAGAATTAGCTTATAATGATTCAATCAATAGAAGCACAGGGCAGAGTCCATTCCAAATTGTATATGGAATGCATCCAAGGGGAGTTTCTGAATTTAAATATATGGAACAAACTGAATTCAGAAGTGCTAGTGCATGGGATTTTGCAGAGGCAATGAAGGAACTTCATAGCCAAGTGAGGGAACGTTTGCAAAATTCGAGTCAAGAGTATAAAAACAGAGCAGATCAACACAGGCAAGAACTTCAGTTTGAAGTTGGTGATATGATTCTTGCACATTTGAGGAAAGAAAGGTTCCCAAGGGGAACATATAAAAAACTGAAAATGAAGAAGATTGGAGCATGCAATATTGTAAAGAAATTTGGGGCAAACGCATACAAGATTGAATTACCCGATGGGATCAGAATTTCACTGATATTCAACATATCATATTTGTACCCTTACAAAGCTAAAGAAGCAGGGGCAGAGAATGAATAGACATAAGTTCAGTGGACCAAACAAATACCTGTAGCTGTAAAGCCACAGATGGAAAGTATAATTGATAAGAGGGTCAGCAAGAAGACCAAGAGGAAAGAGTATTTTGAATACTTGGTCAAATGGAAGGGACATCCGGTTGAAGATGTCAGTTGGGAGGATGAAGTAGAAATTCAGAAGCATGGAAAAACCGTGCAAGAGCTCATGAACATGATTTCATGAAAATTTTCAAGCAAGGGAGTATGATGCAAGAGCATCGCAAGCAGCCAACCAAGCGAGCATGAAGGAATACGACAGCTGGAAAGTGCAACACACATTTTACATGTTTTGGAAATGTTTTTGAAGCATTAATGTAATGGTTAAAAGGAAGCGTACTTGTGTATTGTAAACAGATCATGAGTGATTCGCTCTCATCTATAGGAGGTAAAGGCATTTATGCATAGTTAATGAAAGTAGGTAGGTTTGAATTAGAGATTAGACAGTTTAGAAGAACAAGAGGGAAAATGACTATAGACACCTTCATCTTTGTATCATTGTATCAATCAGAATTAGATCATTAAGCACATTAGCATAGAGAAGAAGAGAGTTGTAGAGGAGAACCCATGTACAAAAGCTTGAATTAATATATGAAGCTTTGCTTCAGATTCATGGTGTTATGATGTTTTCTATGTATACATGCTGAATGGTTTGCTTACAATTTCTTACTCTCTCTATCATGCATTTGTTATTATGTTATGTGTGAATGTATGTTTTCATGTTGAATGTTTAAATTTTGAGAGAAGAAAGAAAATGAGTTTCAATTGTTTCTCTTCTTGAGTGAGAGAAGTCCCTGCAAGGAGTGCAGTGAAACGTCCGCAAGGAGTGCGTGACAAAGGTTCAGAGTTTATCTATGAAAGCTCAGGAGAGATACCATTGTTCTGATTCCAGCAGAAGTGCAAGACAAGCACAGAAGTCGTGCAAGGTGTGCAGAGGCTAGTCGAGACCTTAGAACTTATCAGCTAAGGTTGAGATATTGAAGGACTGCTATTGCAGAGAAAGTGCACAGAGTCGGGAGTTCAAGTACGCTAAAGTATTTGAAGGATTTCCACAAGGAGTGCATGGAGGAGTCTCCTTGAAGACCTAAGTTTTTGAAGAAAGATCAAAAGGGTTAGGGCCTTTGAATCATTCAAGAGAAAGTAGGAAGCTCAAGTTGTTGTGCAGAAGTCACGCCCCGGAGGAGGATCGCAGAGTCGATTTTTGAGCCAGAGCTTCTTGAGGAGGAAACTGAACGGTCAGAATTTTCCGAGGAGAACTCCCGAAATAGCGAGGTCTGTAGGATCCAATAAATTTGTGGGGGAATTTAAGCGTTGGACAGATCCACCTTTGAAAGGCAGGATTTAACGTGGAACGTTGATTTTAATCATTGGACTGTCGAGATCATTTCGACATTTCGGGGGTCATAAGTCTGAAGTGTGGATGAAACCTTTGGTTGATCAAATCCCCGAAATGAAAAAAGAGTTTTCATGTATAAAGGCGAAGAGTGACGAGGTCGAAATTTCGAAACTTTGGAATTCGGGGTTTCAGAGTTCCTGAGGACGAGTGATCAGGACATAGGGGGGAGGAAAGCCCTAAATCACAAGTCGTAGCAGGATATTTGTAAGAATATTGGGAATCAGCATTTCAACATTCCTATTGAAAAGGAGTAGAGTGCCCCACATAAGAAGCTTCGAAATCACGAAATGTGAAATACCTTTGGAGGAGTGTTTCAACATTTCAGCATTTTGGGATCCGGAATCTCGAGGAGATAGTGATTTGGAATCGAGAGTTTCGAACTCCCGGTTCGCGAAATCCCAGGGGAAGAAAACCATTTCGGCATTTCGGTAATTCGGGGTCCAGAAGATATAGGAGGTAAAGAGTTCGAGATCAAGCATCACAAACTCCCAATACGCGAAATCGCGCCAACCGTCGGATCCAGGAGATATCCACAACCGTTGATCTCCTTGGAAGTGGGATACCAACATTTCAGTATTTTGGGGTTTGGCATACTGGAAATACTGATGACAAGGAACGGGGAGTAGTAAAGGGAAAATTTCAAAGTTGCGAAGTGCGATAGGACTTAGAGTGGACTTTCGAGATTTCGGTACTTTGGATTTCGGGACTCTGGGAGTCAAGACGCAGAGTTTCACATCAACGCAACTCCCAAAATTATGAAGAGCTTAAAGCCGAAGTCAGTGGTGAGAAGTGTCTAGTGTTTGATGTTTTGGGTTTCAGAGGTCGAAGAGGTAAGACATTTGACATCAGGATTCGCAAAATTGCAAAATCCAGTATCCTGAAAGGAAAAGTGGAAAGTCCCAATGTCAGTTGGGTGTTGATCATGGAGTTCATGTCAGTGCAAAGATCAAGTGAGAATAAATCAGAAGGACCTGTGACATACACTCAGTTGGGTGTCTGAATAAATTTCCCGAAGAGGAAATTGAAGAGCCAGTCAGACTCTAAGGGGCCAAAATTGAAAGATCCTGTGCGGGCTCCAACCTGAGGGTTGGGGCACCTGCGTTATTGAAAGAGCATGAAAGGAATTATTCCACTCATGACTTGAATTAGGAATCCATAATGCATGCTTTGAATATGCGGAGACACTACCTCATGGGGAAAAAGTTTGAGATGAGGAAAGACCACAATTGTCTAAAATATTTATTTGGACAACCAACTCTAAATGCCATACAAATCAGGTGGCTAGAGTTTCTTAGTGAGTATGACTTTGATATAAATCGTATCAAAGTGAAATAGAACAAGGTAGTTGATGCACTTAGAAGGAGAGTGCATGAGTTGCATGCTGCAGCCATTAACATGTACCAGACATATTTGATGGACAAAATCTTGGAGGCTGCAAAATCATATTTACATTACATGGAAATGGTAACAAAATTACGGCAAGGTATGATGCAATTGGAAGTTTAAGATTACAAGTTGGGAGAGGATTAAGTTCGCATGTACAAAGGAATAATTTGTGTGCCAAATTCCCAGGAATTGAAGAGTCTGATATTGAAAGAAATGCATAATGTACCTTATGTTGGGCACCCAAGGTATCAGAAAACTATTGCAGTTGTCAAGAGCCAATATTATTGTCTAGGCATGAAGAAAGAAGCTGCTTAGTTTATTTCCAAATGTTTGGAGTGTCAAAAGGTCAAGGCTGAGCATAGACACCCAAATGGATTGCTACAACCATTACCCATTCCTGAATGGAAATTTGAAGTTACAACAATGGATTTCATCACCAAACTTCCCCAAACAAACAAACAACATGATTCTATCATGGTAGTGGTGGACAAGCTTACCAAAGCTTCCCATTTCATTCCAGTGAAGGTCACTCACAAGGAAACTAACGTTGTTGATATTTATATTGGAGAATTTTCTCGATTACATGGTATTCCCAAGACAATTGTGTCTGACAAAGATCCAAAGTTTATATCAAAATTTTGGAAAGGATTATTTAAAGGATTTGGAACAAATTTGAATTTCAAAACAACTTATCATCCATAATCTGATGGGAAAATAGAGAGGGTGAATCAAGTGATCTAGGATATTTTGAGGATGTATGTGATGGATAAACCATCAAAATGGGAAGATTTCCTAAACCTAGTAGACTTTGCTTATAACAATGGGTACCAAGAATCTCGAAAGATGAGCCCATTTGAGGCACTTTATTGCAGAAAGTGCAACACACCAGTAAGTTGGGACAACCCAACAGATAGAGTAGTGGTTGGGCCAGAATTGCTCGGGGAAATGGAAGAGAAGATGTTGAAAATTAAACAGAATTTCAAGGCTACTCAAGATAGGAAGACAAGCTATGTTGAAAAAGGCAGAACCCATAGGGAGTTTAAAGTGGGTGATCATGTATTCTTGAAATTGAAGGCCAACATAATTTCCTTGAAGTTGGGAAATTGTTCAAAGTTGGCAACTCATTTTTGTGGGCCATTTGAAATCCTAGAGAGGATTGGGCCTGTGGAATATATGCTTGCATTGTTTGTATCCATGTCTATTCATAATGTATTCCATGTATCATTTCTCAAAAAGTATATACCTGATGCTAATCA
This sequence comes from Picea engelmannii, assembly GCA_009831015.1. Classification (NCBI taxonomy): domain Eukaryota; kingdom Viridiplantae; phylum Streptophyta; class Pinopsida; order Pinales; family Pinaceae; genus Picea; species Picea engelmannii. The sequence continues at coordinate 87,388 of ML815000.1, read as the reverse complement.
TGTTTTTGATTGGAATGTGATTTAGATGGAGCAAGAAGGCACTTTTCAGGTGCATTCAGTGTGCAGTCTTGACAGGAAGATCAAGCAGCTCTGGAATCGATCCATAGAGTTGGTAAAGGTCCAATGGACCTGGTACGGTCCCAAGGATGTAACCAGGTATTATGAGGATGCTATGTGTGCAGAATACCCACATCTTTTTGAGGGTTTTTGAACTTTCGATTATATATGTATATATATAATGCACTAAAGAGAATGCATAAAATAAGGGGAGGGGTATGTAACACCCCAAGACCAAGCCCCAGTTGTAATTGTGAATATGTTTTGTAGGTTGGTGAGCTAGTTTATTATATGTCATGAGGCTTATGTGATGATTAGGTCAGAGAGCCTAGATGATAAAGGCCAGTGGGCCTATTTTGGTATATGTAAACACTCACATCATTAATATAATACATCGTTGTGTGTATACCGACCATGATAAAAGCATATGGGGGACTAAACTACGCTAGGAAGGGAAAGGGAGGGGCTACGAGACTAGGAAAAAGGGCTAAGCTAGAGGGATTATCTCTAAGGGAATATTATATTATTATTCCTAAAGACTAAGTCAAGGATAAATATCATATTATCCTAAGTTCTTATGTGAAGGGGAATGATCTACAAATGGAGAGGAATGAGCTCTTGGAGGTCCATGTGTCAATCAAGGTGAATACAGTTATATGTGGGGAAAATTAGTTCGTTGGGGACCATTCTCCCCAGTCACCCTTGCATTTTTCATGATTCACCAGTCTACCATCGTTTCAAGCCGAGACCTCCATCGTTCGACCTCTGCAACCCAGAAGTTGTAGATAGCATATCCCTGTCATGGATATCATAACTGTACTATAACTGAGCTAGTACTATACCATACCAGAACCAGTGATGTTCCTTAATTGATCCATGTTGTTTCCTTCACCTATTCCATACATGTTTTCTATTGCTTCCTTCACCTGAGTATGTACCTAGTTGACTAGAGAGTTGGATTGAAGAATCAGGTTCTCAGATCCGTGGGATTGAAGAGGCAGGTTGTCAGGCCTGTGAGAAACTCTCTCTAGGTGAGAGAATTTCCATGGAATTGAGTTTCTAAAGGAGCCCAACTGTATTTGTAGTGCTTTGAGACTTCATTTCTAGCTTGTTGTTGAAGTCGTGGAAGGGAAGTGGGGTAGCCGAAGGATTGTTAAGAAGAGAAGGGGCACACTTCCTGGGGTTGGACAGGCATGTGGGGAATGAGAGGCCTTAGGATGGTAGTTTGAGTTGGTTCCTGGGATGAAATCCTTCTTGTTGTCTATATTGTCTCATCCTAGCTATGAATCCCTTTACCTGGGTCGAGTTTAGTCCCATCTCGGGGGTGACCCACTGTTGAGAGCTTTGAGCAGTGTGTTCTAAGGCTAGGAGTTTCATGGAAGGTATGCACGCAGTTGGTGGTCTTCTATAAAAGGATAAGTGTTGGACGCAAGCCAAAGAGGAAAAGAAAGACATTTTTGGGAAAGAATGCATGCATTAGGAAAGCAACAGCTGGAAGGAGGAGCAACAAGTGCGCATGCAGGTAATACCTAATGACGTTAGGGTTAGGGTTTTGGTAATGTATTGTAATGGTTGAAGAGCCAGAAATGTATAAATATAGATACCGAGGTATTATAGGAGGTTCCGATGATTGTTGTTGTTTTAGTTATGCATGAGTTGATGTGACACGTAATATTTTGCTGTGTGATCCATTTTGTAAAACTTTGTTGAGCTAGAGAAGATGAAGGAGGGTATATCTTGAGGGTTAGATCATAGGCTATGGAACCTAGTGCGATCTAGTCTGCCTCATATAGATCTTACCCAATTGTGAAGGATTTTAAAGTGTGCGGTGTTGTAGATGCGGAAATACTATAATAAAAGAGCCAAGAGCCATATATTTTTGGACGTAGCCCAGGAGGGGGTGAACCACGATAACATCTATTTTGTGTGATGAATGCATGTGTATATTTACTTCCTTCATTAGTTATTATCATGCTTAATGAATGACCTGTTATATTTCCTTCTTATTCACAAATGACAGTATATTTCATTTAGAGTTATAGTAATGGTTCAATATACAATTCTCTTATCTCACACTCAATCCTAGGCTGTAAACACATGAGTCTTATAGCCACCCATTAAAGCTATCTCGGGTGAGACTGCGTAGCACATTTTGTGTGTTGTGTTGCCTTCTGGTTTACCAGGAGGGCCGATAGTTTTAGAGGCTTTGTTGGAAACCTGAAAGACATGAACCCTGGGTAAATAAACTCAGATGGAATAGAAGAGTACTAACCAACAAATGGTTCTGTTGTTGTTGGTAGTAATAGAAGAGGGTTGAGTAGATGAGATAGGTTGCTCAAGAAAAAGAGTAAAGAAAAGAAGAAAACAATGAACCATTAGAAGGGAATGTTGAGACCGTGGAATCCAACAAAAGTAGAGATCAAAAGCTGGTTAAGAACAAAAGAGCTAGATTTTGCACATAAATACAATAGAAACCCTAGAGTAACACCCCACAAATATCTTGAGAAATACGTGTTTATTGATTTTCATGAATTCTTTTTCTATGATTTTCCACATTTATTGTAGGAGTGGATACTAAGGCTGAAGGATAACCAAGCGACGAACTAGAATTGATAGTTAGATTGGACCCAGATAAAGATTGAGAAGATTCGGCAGGTGAACAACAAATTCACCCGCAGAATAGATTTTTGGCTTGACATTATTGTGGTAGAGTTTATCACAGAGTTTGCAGTCAACACAGCGAAGTCGTACAACACAACGAAGCAAGAATTTCTACGAGGACCCCAAGGAAGGTACATTCGATCGATGTATACTTATATTAAGATATTGCTATATAACAAAGGTGTAATGACAAGGGAATCAGACAGCTAAACTTCCCTATGTGCATGGGGGAAGGGGGGAAGCACTGACAGAAAGAGGAAAAATGGAAGGAGGAAAGGATAAGGGAAAGAAGGAGGAACCCTTGGACCCAATCATGATAGATAACAACCAGATCAAGCAGATCATGGAAACAACTGGAAATATGCATAGTGGAGTACCCTACCATTACAAGGTGAATACCAAGAAGAGAGTCGTAGCTGCAAGGGAAGGCTTGGCAGGTGATGAACAAGAGGTAGAGGATCTTCGGGTTGTGGAGCAGATTGAGGAAATCCTATGCACAACATATGAGAGGAAGACGAGTGGTCCAAGAGAGGGAAGAGAAGGCAACAATCCTATCCATATTAATGTCAGTGTGGAACCCATAAACCCATGTGCAACTAATACACCAAAGAGAACACCATTGTTTAGAAAACCAAAGTTCAAAAGTAGTCGGATAGCAGGAAGTACATATACACAAGGAACAACAACTGGAGGAGCCAGTTTAGGCAACATTAGTCAGGTATCTACATCGCGCGGAGGTAGCATTTCAGCTTTCAGAATGGTAGGACACAATCCCACCATCAGGTTACCAGAATTAAGAGGAGAAGCAAAAGAAAACCCTGAGAAACATTTGTTCATTTGTGCAAAGATATGGGAAGCAAAATAGATCACTGATGAAGACACCAAACTTGTGTAGCTATATATTATGCTAAGATACCACGCATTAGACTGGTAAATGAGTTTAGATGCAGACAGTGCTCCTGGGACGACAAGGACACTGGCAGACATTAATAAGTTACTGATAAATGAGTTCCATAAGCCAATCTTAGAGGATCAGTACATGAATGAGATGATCAAAATAAGACAGAAACCGGGAGAGTCTGTATGGGAGATTGATCAGAGATTCAAGTGACTGAAGGGAAATCTAAAATATCTCATGATCAACATGTAGCATCGGCACCTGTTTTTCAATTCATTGCTACCACACTTAAAATACCCATTGCGACAATAGAAGTTCCAAACGCAAGAAGAGGCTCTGTAGGTAGCCCTGCAACTAGCCGAAAATCAGTATAAGTAGATAGACCTAGTTATTGAAGAAATGAAGGAGGATTTGAAGAACTTAACGTTTTAGCTGAACCAGAATAAGAGCAAAGACAAACAAAAATTCATTTGGTGTACCATATGCAGGATGAAAGAACACCACAAGAACGAATGCCCGACATTTGTGCAGTATATGGCAGCAGGTTTGCCAAATCTTGTTAAGCCCTAATATTGGCTTATTACCCCTTAATTGGGGCTTATTATATTAGTAATGTTATTTTATTTATGTCGTCTTTAGGCCATTAGTTGTAATTATACCTCTTATTCTCCTATATATACCAAGGAGACATTTTCATTTTGAATCAACTTTGTACTTGAACATTTAAGTGGGGTAAAAGGAGGTTTCCCCCTGGAAGAGGCTTATTATCTGAAATTATCTCTTTTTCAAGGCGTTGAGTACTTTTTCTGAGGTTTTTCTATGCTATATTGATATTTGGTTCTTAGCATATGGTATCAGAGCTCAAGGTCTTGGGGTTTCGATGCTACATCTGAGACACCTTGGAATTTTCGCTATAACCTGTTTTATACAATGTTTCAGAAGGAACGGATTGGAGGATATTTATCAGACAGACCAAGGTACGTTGGGTTCAAAATGCATCTCCCGAGGCCTTATGCTTTCGGAGATACAACCTGTACAAGATAGGGTTCTGGAATCATCCTGAACTGAGTCATTGCAGAATTTTCGCTATAAATTTTTTTTTGTAATGTTTTAGACCCTAAAATCCAGAGGATATTTACATAAATTAGTAAGGTATTTGTGGTAAAATGTTCATATTTTGGGTCATCTTAAATTTGTATATACACCCTGTGGAAGATAAGGTATCTAACTAGTCCTATTGACTAGTCTCAAGAAGGTGTTCTAGGTAAAACAATCATAACTTCTTCCTATAGTATCCAAATTGAGTAGGACTAGTTTCATTGGATCATGGACAGTCTGTAGTATTTTTGGTGCGAGTTTTAGAATTTCATATCAATTATTTTGTGCGGAGGCACGCTATACAAGTGAGATCTCCTAGAAATGAAAAAAATCGACAAGTTATGGTGAAGTTACCGTAAATTCCACTTGGCACATCCAATTTTGATCATACCTATGGCATTGCAGAGAAGAAATATCAGAGAACTACATAAAATAAAGTTTCATACCCAGAAGGTCTAAAACTTGGGAGATAGAACAGAAGAAATATTGTCTAGCAGAACCACCTCAAAATCAAGGTTCAAAAGTGATACTTGGCCAACATGCCACCAAAAAAGGGAACTTCTACACCAAATAAGCCTCCAAAAAATCCTACTTGGACTCTTTATGAAGGTGAAGAAATGAGTAGGGACATAAATGAACTACAAAAGAAGATAGATTCAATGGAAGCTAAGTTGGATACTAAGATGGATTCAATGGAAGCTAAGTTGGATAATAAGATGGATGGTTTAAAAGGGGAGATCATGGAAGTATTGAAAAAATTTGTAACAGAGAAGACACCTGAAAGTGAAAATGCATCATGAATATCAAACTTCCTCATATCAAACTTCCTCATATCATTTTCAATTTCAGGTGCCTTAAAACTAATGTTCAAAGGTTTGTGGAAAAATGTTTGGTTTGCCAACAAAATAAGGTGGAAACAATTAAGACCCTAGGTCTTTTACAACCATTATACATCCCAAGTTAGCGTTGGGAGGAGGTTTCCATGGATTTCATCACAGGGTTACAAAATTCTGAAGGAAAGAGTGTCATCATGGTGATTGTTGATAGACTAACCAAGTATGCACACTTTTGTGCACTCTCTCATCCCTTCAAAGCTAGTACAGTTGCCACTGCATTCATGGAGACAGTTCAAAAGCTACATGGCAGCC
>ML815000.1:41481-81297 GCA_009831015.1 Picea engelmannii | reverse complement strand
AGTTTTGAAGTAGGGGATTGGGTGTTTTTAAGACTACAACCATACAAACAGATGTCCCTCAAGCAAGCCAAGAAGGATAATAAATTATCACCAAAGTACTATGGCCCTTATAAGGTGTAGCAAAAGATTGGTACTATGGCATACAAATTGGAGCTTCCTGCATCTTCATGAGTACACCCAGTTTTCCATGTTTCATGATTAAAGAAGGTTATCGACGAAAAGATCTCAGTTCAAAATATATTGCCAGAACTTGATGAGGAAGGAAACATCATATTGGAGCCTGAAGCCATCACTGACACAAGAATTCGCCAGTTGAGGAATAGATCCATTTCAGAGTATCTTATTAAATGGAGGAAACTATCGGCTGAAGATTCCACTTGGGAAGATGAGTCTTTTATACAGAAGCATCCAGAGTTACTCAAGCATTGCGGACAACACTTGTCTCAATGGGAGGGGCATTTTAAGCCCTAATATTGGCTCATTACCCATTAATTGGGGCATATTATATCATTAATGTTATTTTATTTATGTCGTCTTTAGGCCATTAGTTGTAATTATACCTCCTAGTCTCCTATATATACCAAGGAGACATTTTCATTTTGAATCATCTTGTACTTGAACATTTAAGTGGGGTAAAAGGAGGTTTCCTCCTCGAAGAGGCTTATTATCTGAAATTATCTCTTTTTCAAGGCGCTGAGTACTTTTTCTGAGGTTTTTCTATGCTATATTGATATTTGGTTCTTAACAAATCCATTACCAATAGGAGGATTGTGGTGCGAAATCTGCAAGAAACTGGGTCACGACCCTTATCACTGCACGATGATGCAGAAATACTAGATAGTCCCAAAGAGTTCCTATTGCACCTTTTTCAAGTCAATGGTCCACGACGACAAAGATTGTAGAAATACGGAGTTGATGAAGAAAGGACATCAGATGCATATAAAGTGCAGGAAGAAATGATGACTGGGCAAGCCGAACCACAATTTAATCAAGGTCCAGCTCCATACAACATTTTGGAGTAGCAGTATAATACTGTGCAACAACCATAAAATAATGCGCAACCATAGTACAATGTAGCACAACCTCAGTACAATAACACGCAATATAATCAGGTGCCTCAGTGTAATGCATCGAGAGGAGATTGAGCAGGCTACAGAGGAGGAGGACAAGCCTAAGGAGGTTTCAGACGGGGTAGAGGACTAGTGGTATGCCACAATTGCCAACAACCGAGACATTATGCAAGGGAATGTTTGCTCCTACCAGCAACTTGTATGTACCGTCGCGCATGAGATCACGAAACAGAAGAATGTCCAATGCTATTAGTAAAGATCCAAGAAAAGAGGAACCAGAAAAACCAAAATTTTCAGTGGATTTTCACCGAAGCAAGGGATGAAGGACGGAACATCAACATAGTTACCCATGGAGGAGCTAAAATAGGAAATGACATAGTTCAACAGGAACCAACACAAAACCAGTGGGTAAAGAAAAACATAGAACCAAGGAAACAGTTCAACGCGTAGAAGGAGAAAGAGGTATTTAAGCAAGAAAGACAAGAATTTCAGAAGGAAGACATGGTGTTGAATTCAACTACGTAGTAAAACAAGGAAGCAATGGATTAGGAGATGTCGCCAGTATTGGATCATACCAACGAAATGCAACCCATGGGACAAGTAAGTAAAACCAAAGGCTTTTTGCAATCATGTGTAAAGGTACTAAATGATCCATCATCTGTGAAAATATTGCAAAATATATTATAAAAATGTAGCATCGAGACGGAAGGAAAACGAGAACCAAAAATAGTCAATCACCTACACACAAAAAGAAGAACAAGTAGGGAGTTTAGACTGAATTCCAACATCGGAGATTTCAACATGGGTGATATCATACTAGATATAGGATCTGAAGTGAATGTATTACCAAAGAAGACATGACAATTCATGGGAGAGCCCACATTAGTATATTAACCTGTTCAATTGAAACTAGCAAACCAACACAAAGTCCTACCAATCAACATACTAAAAGGAGTGACAGTAGACCTAGATGGAGTGTGCACTAAAGCAAATTTTGAAGTCATTGAAATAGTGGACGACACAACACCATACCCAACATTGCTTGGTCTAGACTAGGCGTTTGACAACCAGGACATAATCAACTTGAAGACCAGGAAAATGACATTTGAGTCCAAAGAATACAGGGTCATCGCACCATTAGACCCATCATAAGGGGAGAGGTTTGTAGAATCTACTTACCTAGACTTAGAGGAAATAATCCAGTTATATTGAACAACTGCGCATGATGAGGATTATGTGAACCCAACTGAAAATGGGATACTCAGTTGCTGGATCATTACTTCATGTGCAATAGACTCAAAAACTGGTTTAGAAAACTAGAAACAAAGGCTACACAAAGTATCCATGAGAAGATGTGAACGAATAGACCACGTAGTAAGATGGATCAGCACAGAAATCAGGGAACCACCTAGCTTCCATGGAATAAATGATTTGGAAACATTCTTGACATAGTATGAAGACGCAGTGTTAGAGAATCAGAGGTTGTTAGCACTTGATATAGGACTCAAGGCTACACCTGCAAGATGGTGGGGCACACACAAAGAGACAATCACATATTGGTACCAATGTAAGCGGTTACTGCGAATAAGGTTCATTATAGAACAAAAAGACAAGAAGAAGCAGAAGTATGATGGACAAGGGGAACCAATAGAACACTTGGAGAAGTTTAGAATGTTGTGGAAATTGACACCCCTAGAGGAATGGCCTCATCATTTCCTACACACTCTAGAGAGCATACCCGCGAATTGGTATACAGACTAGGAATTGTGCATAGGAACTACGACCTGGATGACATTGCAACAGAATTTTACAGTCACTTTCTCATTTGAGCATGAGAATCCCAACATAGATGTCACAATGAAACAGATAAGAGGAGTGATATTCATCAAATAACCAGAAGTAGAACTTATCACAGAATAACAATAGAAGAAAAAACAAACAGTCAAGGAATTGTTGTCATGTTACCATGTACAAGAGGAAGCAGTAGATGAAGACGATCTGTGTGATATTCAGATTGAAGAAGTAGAAGGAGAAAGAGATGTGGAAGGTCCACCCATAGCATCAGAATTTATTTACGCACCGATCAAGGTAAATAAAGTCAACATTGGGATAGTTGAGCATCCCAAAATGGCCATCATTGGAGACTATTGGGATGAGTAGATAGTAGAAATCATAATAGAGTGGTTGTGTGAATACAGTGACCTGTTTCCCACAACATTTACAGAAATGAAGGGTATCGTCAGAGAGATAGGAGAAATGAAGATACCACTCAGACCTGAAAAGAGATCGATCAGACAACGACCATACAAATTGAACCCAATATATAAGGAGAAAGTCAAAGTTGAGATCGACAGGATGCTCGAAGCCAGAATCATAGAATCGATCGAAGAATCAGAATGGATAAGCCTGATGGTAGTGTAGTAGAAGAAACAAGGAGGGATAAGGATATGTGTCGAATTGAGGAAGTTGAACGATGCATGCCTACATGACCCATTCCCTACACCTTTCATGGATGAAGTGTTAGAGAATGTAGGAGGACATGAAGCTTATTCATTCACTGATGGATTCTCAGGCTACCATTAGATCAAGATAGCACAAGAAGATAGATACAAGACCACGTTTGCGATAGAATGGGGGTCCTACCAATACACAATCATGCCGTTTGGACAAAAGAATGAACCAACAATATTTTCTAGAGTAGTCATCGCAACATTTAAGGAATTCATCCACCAATTTCTCGAAGTATACTTGGACGATTGGACAGTCTATAGTTTGTTGAAAGACCATGTATAATTCTTACTCATGATGTTAGAAAGATGTAGGAAGTACTAGATATCACTGAACATATGGAAATGCACATTTGGAACACTGTTTGGGATACTATTGGGCCATATAGTATGCAAACATGGGTTATTAGTAGATCCTACAAAGATTGCAGTAATTTTCAACTTACCACCACCAAAAACAATATGTCAACTAAGAACGACGTTGGGACACATAGGTTACTACGGGAAATTTATCAAAGGATATGCACAGATTACTGCACCAATGGAAAAGATGTTAAGAATGGATATAAAGTTTCAGTGGAATGACGAGTGCCAACATGGTCTAGATACCCTGAAGGAAAATATGGTCACCGCGTCGATATTATTATTTCCATATTGGGAGAAGACATACCACGTCCATTTCGATGCATCAACCATAGAACTTGGAGCTATCTTGGCGCAGCTAGGAGAAGGGGACTTGGATCACCCGATAGCATTTGCGAGTAGAAAGTTGTCAGAATCGGAGTAGAACTATAACACTACAGAAATGGAAGGCCTAGATATGGTCTATGCACTGCAAAAGTTTAGACACTACTTATTGGGAAAACACTTTAAGATGTTCACAGATCACTCAGTGCTAAAATACCTAGTCAACAAGCCAGTGTTGGGGGGGAGAATCTGTTGATGGTTACTTCTATTTCAAGAATTTGACTTTGAAGTAATAATTAAACCAGGAAAACTGAATGCAGGACCTAACCACCTATCAATATTCACAAATGGAGAAGAACCTACGAATTTAGAAGACAACTTTCTAGATGCACAATTATTTTCGGTCCAGATCGTTGATGAACACTTTGCAAATATCATTCAATACTTAAGAAGAGGTAATCCATCGCAATAATATAACACCATGCAGAAGAAAAACCTGGTAGTTCACGCAAAAAACTATCAACTGATTGTAGGACACTATACAAAATGTGCACAAATAACATCTTGAGAAGGTATGTGTTGGAACACGAAAGGCTTGAAGGGTGTTAGAAGAATCCCATGAGGGAATAGTATGAGGAAATTACACAGGCAAAGCTACCGTGCAGAAGTTATTGCACGCAGGACTATGGTGTCTGACCATTCATAGAGACTCGAAGGAGTACTGTCAAAGATGTGATGTCTGTGAAAGGGTAGGTAAACCCAACAAAAGGGACAAGATGACATTACGACCACAAGTAACATTACAGGAATTTGATAAGTGGGAAACAAAATTTGTGGGACCAATCAACCCACCAGCAAAAAGAAAAAGAGCTAGGTAAATTATCACCATGACGGAGTACCTAACAAGATGGGTGGATGCCACACCAGTGAAGTATTGTAGCACAGAAACAACAACACACTTATTATTTGAACAAGTGATCGCTAGATTTGGATGCCCAAGAATTTTGATGAGCGACCAAGGCACACACTTCATAAACAACACCATCAACTCTATGACTGAATATTTTGAAGTTGATCATCAGAAGAGCACACCATATCATCCACAGGAAAATGGCACAGTGGAAACATTTAACAAAATGTCGAACAACGCGCTAACAAAGATCTGTAACATCAACAGGGATGACTGGGACCTCAAAGTACCAACAGTATTATGGGCCTACAGGACTACGTGCAAAAAATTGACATGACACACACCATTTAAACTGGTCTATGGCCAAGAAGTAGTATTGCCATTGGAATTTTTAGTACCAAGCTTGCGCGTAGCAGCAATCACACATATGAAAGAATGAGGCATAGTACAGGAACAATTAAATCAGTTACTGACCATGGAGGAAGACCAGATCTTAGTAGGATTCCATCAACAAGTTCAGAAAGAAAGAGACAAAGCTTGGCATGATAGACACATAAAGAAGAAAACTTTCAAGGAAGGCGATCTAGAACTGATGTATGACAAGAAATCGATCCAACACCTAGGAAAGATCAGAATGCATTGGTTAGGACCATACATGGTAAAATCTATCACAGATGAAGGAAATGTATAGTTGAGAGACTTATCAGGCACAAAAATCCCAGGGATGATCAATGGGAACCGATTGAATTTTTACAAGGATAGTCGACCACCCACCATGCAGTAAAAAAAAATAAAAATAGAATTGTAAATAGTACCAACAAAGGCGCAGTGCGCCAAAGGAAAGAAAGGGCGCACACACTTAGGAACACAAACTGGGTGAGGAGAAGGACTATGGCTACATAAAATAAGAAACAAGTGGGAAAAGGAAAGTCGGCAAAAGTAGTACGACAAGACAATGTTAGGAGGAATTGAAGGGTGGAAAGGACGGATGGGATGCCACATTAATCACACCAACTGGAGATGACAAGGCAGAGTAATAGTAAGTACAAAACCGTCGGAGGTACATTGAACCCATAATTAAGGTTCATTAAACCCATAATTAAGGAAGCGTCCTCGACAAGCTTCATGGAAATCCCATACAACACACGAACGCAGGAGCAAAGAGTCCATTTGTGAAAAGAGAGCAGAAAAAGAATGATAGAGGTTAAAGAGAATATAGAAAGTTCATAGAGGTCACAAAGACCAGTCAAACCCAACAAAAATTCGACATTCACCACCATGGCACCACTAAAGCAAGTAGAAGCAAGCCAAACTGCCAGAAAAACCATAGTTCAGACTAGGTCATGAGTACAAATGGAAGAAGGTGAATAGCAGCCACCATAGATCATCAATGTCGATGAAATCCCATCTCCAGACACAACACTGGTGAACCCTACACTTATAGTGGAAGAAACCCAACAACCAGCACCAGAGGGCACGAGTATAGATATACCGACAGAGGTACAGGAGCAACCAAACCAGGATACAGAAACCCTGAACGAGGTGCAACCAGAGAATAGCGAAGCAACTCCAAAAGTTAATGCAACGACACCGAATCTGGAAGCAGTTGAGCCATACGAGTCTCAAACCACTATCTTAGACCACCCACCGGAAGGAACAGTAGAAGCAAGGATGATTTTAAGGATGGAAATTTATTTCAAAATGTAGAAACCTTGGCGAATATTACTAATCCTTCATATGCCAACTATAAAAAAATTGGCGATGTTTTTGTAAAAATATTCAAATTTCTAAGGATTTATATAGTTTTTATAAAATTTTGGCGATTTTTAAGAGTAAAATAATTTTATCCTTTAGAATTTGGGCGAACCATATTTAGAATAACGAATATTGTTTTGGTAAAAACCATGGAAAATTATCCCAGGAGTGAAATTTAGCCCCTAAAATCATCCATGAGTATACTGAGGAACAACCGGAAGCCACTAGAACTTTGAGCCAGCCACCACCACTGAAGAAAGACAAGATACATATACCCATGTCATCTCGCAAGAAACTTGCCACATAAATCGTTCTACCGCATATACCAGATGGGGTATAGGTAGGACCAGACCTGTTGGGTCATATAGGGAAGCTCAAATACTCATAACATGATATAGCAGACACAGACAAGTTTCTGGAACTTGCAAAGAGGGTATACATCGAGACAGTGAGAACAAATCCATTTGGGGAATCGATTGATCAGCCACTCCAATGGGAAACAAGGTTGGAGAAGACAGGAATTTTAGGTCTGGTGGACCTAACACATTTTGGTAGAGGTCAGTACGCAACCTCATGCATCAAACAGTTGTTAGCAGTCACACATGGAGAGGACATCTGGTTGGACAAGCTCGTCTCGATAGATGTAGATATTATCATGAGCATAACAATATTTCCATCTCGGGGCATGGATCTCACACAGTTTCTGGATGACAAATCCTAGGAGAAAGCACTAGCAGAAGAGATGAAGAAGAAATATGGTACTAACAGAGGGACATGAAGGATCATCATCAAGAGGATCAACGATGCCGCAACACAATTGGGCACGAAAATCTTAGCCTGCAAGCTCCTAAGAAAATGCCATAGGGAGGAAGTTACAGCTGGAGTTGTCACAGTTGTAGCTCAGTGTGCAGAGGGCAGCGCAGTGAGCAGGGCACCACATCTCTTGAACTTGTTCCTGGATGACTGCAAGGATGCACAATAACTAGGAACAAAGTTTCACTATTCATGGATGATCACATTAATATCCTTTATAAGCTGGAGGGAACCAAGGTATGTAATGTTTTATACCAGACGCAAACCAAATCAGGGAGTGTTGGCCCTTGACTAGGTTTTGTGGAAACGATGGTCATGTTTGACCGATTTTGGGACTTTGACAGGCTGGTGGAAGGCGGAGTGCAAAGCGAAGTGGAGATCATAGGATCTCGGCCCCTTTTTAGGGATTTTTGGGTTTAGGGTTTATGTAACGGGCTATGGGATGTCGACCCATGGGTTTACCCATGATTAGGCCCCTTTTTATAATGTATAAATAGATATCTAGGTTATGTAAGAAGTAGGAGGCCTAGAAGAGCTAAGTGCAAGGCCAATGGTTTAGTGCTAATAGTTGTGAACACTCTGTGCACACTGTGTAAGACTTGCAGATCTAAGTGAAAGTGATTGTAAGAAACTGTGTAAAGGCTTTGTACTGTGACCTAGCTCGAGGAAGGAGGATCTGGTGAGGTGTGCAAAGATCTTCTGTCCTATGTGAAGTGGGTTTGATGCTCTCTGTATGTAAGAAGATTGATCGAAGACAATAAAGAAGAAGAAGAGTTGGTGGACATAGCCCCACGCTGGGGGTGAACCATGTATATCTCGTGTTATGGTTGCTTTGTGTGATTGATGTGATTCATTCTTAGTGCTATTATTTTTATGTATCTTAGATGCATCTGATATAGTAGCTTAGTGCTTAGTAATGTGAATGAATGCTAGATCTGATCTACTTCTATGTGATCAGTTCTTAGATGTGATAGATCTTGTTGAATACTACGTTGTTATGTAATTAGGGCTTTTACCTGCGATGTAAATAAGGGATAAATACTAATGAATGATAACTACTAAGTTCTTTGTTAGAGTGTTGTAATCACATATCTATGTCCCAACTAGGTTGCAGACACTTGAGTCCTACAACCACCCCTGCCTCTACCTCGGCTGAGACTTCATCTACTTCACAGGTGTTTCCGAAAGGGTCGGTAGTTAGGGTTTTATTGGTACGTTGTTGAAGCATTGAACCCCGGGTCTGCCTCTGTGCCAAAAAATGGTTTCGTTGTTGGGACCTGAAACTGTGATTGTTGGGAACTAAGGAAAAGAGAAAGCACTGTGCATAGATTTGTTTCTATAGTGCATAGTATTCTACTTGACTTGCGAAGCTCTGTGCTAAGAAAGGAATCAAATCTAAAGGAAAGAGGTAAGATCTTAAATCTTTGTGCTTTGATAAAGGTAAGATAAGTGGAAAAATTTTGTTTCGAAAGAATGGATCTAGGTATGTTTGATAGATTTTTTCCTAGTCTGAAAATTAGGGCACAGCTAGAAGAAAGAAGATATGATATGAATAGATCTGATAGAACTAGTGAAAGATATGTTATCCCTATACATAGAAAGAATGTTTGGACTAACAAGTGGATGCAGGATCCTAGAAAGAATTTTTTGCAGGTTCATCAATATGATCCCAGTGCACAGTACAGAAAAGGTTGGGGATAATTTAAGAGAAAGAGAGGATTAAATCTTTGTTATAGTTGCATAAGATTGAGACATCTTGCTAAGGAATGCCCTGGTAGAGGTCTGGTTTTCCTTTGTTGTAAAGTTGTTGATCATGAAGTTTTGGATTTCCCTAGAATGATTACTAAGGATGAAAAGATGAATGTGAGACAAGAAAACCATGAGGAAGGTCAAGAAGCTAAAGATATGATAAAAAACTAGAAAGAATCAGAGACTATATTATTGCAGATAAAAAAAACATTGAATGATCACAAAGATGACAGTTTACCAGAGATCTTGAAAGAAAAAGAACAAATAGAGGTGATATTGGAGACTTCGACATAGTCTGTGTAGTGGATGCAGAAACACAAGTAAACATTATGACATGCAGAAATACCTGGGTAGAGAAAGATCATATTTGAAAGAAATAAGACGAGGAAGCTCTAGAACAAAAAAAGCAAGAACTAAGAGATTTCATAGCTAGGAGAATAGCGCTCTTAGTAGAAGAGAAAGAGGATGAGTCAAAGCTAGTAAGAACCAGAAACTTCACTGTCGAAGATGAAAGAACACAGTAAGTCTTAAGAAACTTATCCATGCAAGAGAGTAGAGCACCTACTACAGAAAAAGAATAAGTATTACCCTCGAACCCTATGGAAGAATAACATCAATGCGAAGTTACTTTGTTAAGTACAGACAAGAATCAGAATGAAAAGAGAAACCGAGTAGCTCGAATCACTGGAAATAAGGATAGAAAGCTCAACAAGAAGAAAGCTAAGCTGGGAAAATTACAAGAATCCCTAGAAAGGACTTCGCAGAAAGAAGATTTATAGAATTTGAACTCCGTCGGGATATCAAAACAACACAGATTGGAACTTCGCCACGAAAAACAAATATGACCATTGGAGGCATACCAACCACTAGAATGACTCTACATAATGGCTAGAAACACATTTATTGTTGGAACACACACCATTGGACCATTGGGACCATGCCCTAATGGATGGAATCCCATTGATGAAGGCTTTCTTGTTCGTTGGAGGAATTTTTTATGTCGTTATCTATTTATCCTGTCGAATGTTGAACCGAGAACATTTTTGACAATTGTAATTATCTGAGCCTGCAGAGAGCTGACTATTACCATGTTGTGCTTATTGAGACCTCGTCATCCATTCTATTATATTGTTTTTTCACTGACCTGAGATATCTAATCTCGAGCCTGCATGTCGGACGACTTGAGCGCAATAGAGAAACTGTTGAAGAAATTCTCATAGACCTCATGGTAGAGAAGGTCATGTCCGCAAGAATCCAAGCCTCATCGACGAGAGGAGTGAAAGCATTCCCATCGTCTGCCCGTGGATATAGACCATCCCAAGATATGACAGAGAAATGAACCAAACATCATGATGAATTAGAGAATATGAAGCTCATCCCATCTATCCTGCCTAACTACATCCTGCCTTTGGCTGGCACGGTGAGTTGTGACAGTGTCCCAAGGGACTTAGACTACACCTTGATTACTATGTACCTCCTGAAGGGGATATGCATAGTCAAACTGCAGTTGGAGAGGATTCTGACGTTGAATATCAGCAACTTAAACTTGGGAGATCACAAGAACTATAGCATGCTCGCACCTCATAAGTATTTTACCAGGACAAAGGGGAAGAAGTCAAAAATCATCCCCCAACCATGGACCATGGACATCGCGAGGTCCACCATCCTAAATGTAATGAAAATACCCCACTTTGGAAGGAATCAGGAGGTTAACGTGTGTGTTAAGCTCATGTTTTTGTGCTTCCATGGCGTTTATATGTGGCTGGACAGACACATTACTGTAGATCTGGTGTTGATCCATAGGATCACCGGATTAATCATGCAAGGACCAGACCCACAAGAATTTTATCCAGGGAAGGCTACAGATCATGCCCTAGCACAAAAAATCAAAGACACCTACAGAGATGTAGAGAAAGGGAAGTGGGGCTACAAGGTAGCCTCCATCCAGAACGGTGCAGTGCGTCTAGCTTTCCAGTTGATCCCTGGTAATCTTGTCATAAAGAACAGACCCATGCAGGTCACGGGGTTTGTCATTGACCTCGCAGGAAAGTGTGTGGAAGGGCTACAATTGAACTAGATGAGATATCTCATCAATCAGTTAGAAAAAGACTTTTGTGAAGCTTAGGATCAGGGATACAAGTTCCATTTCAGTTGGTTGTTGATCCTCATCACCTTCATTGCTTGGGAGATGAGCCTACCCAGCTATGCAGATTAGTAGACTCGACGGAAGCTTACCTTCATTATGTCCAGGAGGAAAAAGAACAGGCCACAGAGGCCCTGAAGAAAGCAAAGGAGGAAGCCATAGAGAAACGACAAGTTTCACAACAGGAAAAAGACAACCTCCAAGAGAATTTCACAGAAGATAGAGCGCAGCTCCAAAAGGAGAAAGAACAATTTCTCACAGAGAAGATTGGAGTTAAAGAAGCATTCACCAGATAACTTTGCTCTGTGACGAGCTTAGAACACATAGAAGAGGAGACAATTGAGAGTCGGGTGGGGAAGCTCGCCGAAGTAATTCAACAACTCCAAGCAAGAGTGGAAGAACTGGAATTGCAGATACTACCAAGCGCTCTATAGGAAGTGTGAGACCAAAGAGAAGAAACTATATGGAGCACAGTCTAGACAATCAAGGAATTTTTCTTAGAATGTAAAAAACTTAGCAATCGAAGTGCGCAAACTTATGAGTGCCTTGCAAGAACCTAAACTAAGGACACTAGAGTCACAGCTTCAAGAGGCCAAGCAGCAAGAAACAATGGTGCAAGTGCAGTTGAAGCCACTATCAGTGGTCGAAAGGATGAAATGATCCCAAGAACAATGCACTGTTTAGAAACAAGTCCATGCCATTCAGAGTAAAGTCATGGAAGTGACTCAGCGACTCTAGCCAGTGCAGGATGCAGCTTGCATACTTTTTGAGGAGATTGAAGGATGAGGTGCAGAACTAGAACAAGTGGTCACCACAGTAGAACAACGCTTGGAAGGACCTATGACGGAGAAGGTTATTCAAGAGTTCTCCGAGTAGGAGGCTCTGGTGAAGCAATAGGTTGAAGTGGCTCGAGCCAAGCTTGAGGCATTTGAGACAGAGTTACCCATATTAGAGTGACTATGTACGAGTCATAGGTGAGTGTTGGGGGCTTGTTGGCCCTTGACCAGGTTTTGTGGAAACGCTGGTCACATTTGACCGATTTTTGGACTTCGACAGGCTGGTTGAAGGTGAAGTGGAGATCACGAGATCTCGGCCCCTTTTCAAGGATTTTTGGGTTTAGGGTTTATGTAACGGGTTATGGGATGTTGGTCCATGGGTTTACCCATGCTTAGGCCCCTTTTTGTAATGTATAAATAGATATCTAGGTGATGTAAGAAGTAGTAGGCTTAGAAGAGCCAAGTGTAAGGCCAATGGTTTAGTGCTAATAGTTGTGAATGCTCTATGCACACTATGAAAGGCATGCAGAGATAATTGCAAGTGATTGTAAGAGACTGTGTAAAGTCTTTATGCTATGACCTAGCTCCGGGAAGGAGGATCTGGCAAGGTGCTCGCAGATCTCATGTCCTATGCAGAGTGGGTTTGATGCTCTCTACATGTAAGAATATTGATTGAAGACAATAAAGAAGAAGAAGAGTTGGTGGACGTAGTCCCATGCTGGGGGTGAACCACGTATATCCTATGTTATGGTTGCTTTGTGTGATTGTTGTGATTCATGCTTAGTGTTTTTATTTTTATGTATGTTAGATGCATATGATATAGTATCTTAGTGCCTAGTAATGTGAATGAATGCTAGATCTAATCTACTTCTATGTGCTAAGTGCTTAGATGTGATAGATCTTTTTAAATACTGCGTTGTTCTGTAATTAGGGATTTTACCTGCGATGTGAATAATGGATAAATACTAATGAATGATAACTGATAAAAAATTTGTTAGACTATTGTAATCACAGATCTATGTCCCATCTAGGTTGTAGACACTTGAGTCCTGCAACCACCGTTGCCTCTACCTTGGGTGAGAGTTCATCTGCCTTGCTAGTAGTTAGGGTTTTGTTGGTGCGATGTTGAAGCATTGAACCTCGGGTCTGCCCCTGTGCCAACAAGGAGTGAGATATTTATTTCTCAGAGGGAGGCCAGATTCTAAGCACAAAAGGACAAATGGGTTCATATTTGAAGGATACCTATGCGACCTGTAGGAATACATCTCCAAAATGTGGAGAATAACACCAGAGGCTGTCACGTGATATGGGACATCGCCAACTTCAGGTCCACACGACATACAATGTGGATACATGCACGCAAGGATCCTGATAAGAAGTGGCTACAGATGCGCTACTATATCACAGAGGGTGACATCGACATGGTCATCAGCGAATGGGTCGATGAATGGATGATTCCAGCCATCACCCAGGATTTTTCAGAAAGGATAGCAGAAGAAGGGGCAGGGCAGGGAGAAACACAGCCTTAGGAAATCCAAGTTCCCAAGAAATGAAGGATGGGCCAGAAAACAACCACACAGACAAACGAAGGCACAATGAAGATGGGGACCCAGAAGGGGAAGAAGGAGAATATGCAGTCGGACAAGGAATAACAGAAACAGGTCGAGGCAATGCAAGGAACTACACCAAGTCCCAACCCATAGGAACCAAGTGGGAATAATATTCCAGCCACGCAGACAGGAGGCATGTGCAAGAAATCGAAGGTACAAAGAACACCGCCAAAGTCTACGATCATGGATGATGATGGATAAATGATAGCCCGAATGGTCCAGAATTGTCTGTCCAAAGACTTTGACCATGTCGTGCACCATAGGGATAGGATTCAAGAGGAACTGACAGACATACGGCAACTCCTCATGCAAATCAGGGAAGGGAAGACAACAAGCAGCAAGAGAATAGAACCATCAGCACTGCAGATAGAGGAAAGAGTGGAAGTACAAGAACGAGATCCATTCTACCCATTACCGCACCCAAACGCAACATTCCACTTCACACCCAATATGTTGTGCATGGATGAGATCGTGGGATAGACACCCCTGAAGGACTTAAGCCAAATCCAACTGGTGTTGATACGAATGCCAACCAGGGCTCTACATAAGTTGCAGGTTAGCGTAAACCACGAGGTATAGTCTCGTGCACACAAAGACTGAGTCAAATTGCAACAAGCAACAGAAAAGCAGGACACACTGGAAATAGTTTATGAGTAGGCTAAATCTGAGACCCGGGAGGAAAGGGAGTGCATAAAAGGATTGGAGTAGAAAGTGGCAGGAAATTACGAGAAGATTCCACAAGCCACGCAAAAAGATGAAATCACAACAATAGAAACAATTGATCGGATTGCACATGCAATCAATCAATATCAAAAGGAGATCGATAATCTCCGAGAACATCTCACACCAACCACTCCACCAGTAGTGAAGGAGAAATGAAAGCAGGAAGAAACAACGCAGCTGTAGGAGATAGAGCAGGATGTCAGCACAGTAGTTGACTTGTTCGATAAAGCAACACAGCTATGGAACAAGTTAGAGGAGGATCAGCAGGTCCAAGAGTGGAAAAATGAAGAAGAAAGGATCAGCACAGCGATCCAAGACCTCAAGAAGAGGCAGAAGACAATGCCAATAATAGAACACGTCAAAGGGATGAAGGACATGAATAAATTGTAGGCAGAGCTCACCACTATGCAAACACAAAAATAGGAGCAGCAGGGCCAAATGGAACCATTACAAGAGCCAGGAGCAGAAGTCCTAGCAAAAGTAGAGGAAGCCAAGGCACATATAGCATAGACCCAAGCAAAGTGTGTGGAATTCATCAATGATGAAATTGCATCCCAGATAGTGGACACACTCAAGGAGAAGACTATGCAGGCACAAACATAGGCATCAGAGCTCAAGGAAAAGTTCTAGGAAATCACCAAGGATATCGAGGAAGCACACAAAGGATAGGTGGCTCAGGATGAGACACGTGTCAGTGTTGGGGGCATATTAGAGGCAAGCCAAAGTGGAAAATAAAGGCGTTTTTGGGAAAGAAAGAATGCATGAGGAAAGAGACAACTAGAAGGAGGAGTAGCATGTGCGCATGCATGGAAGACCTAACGACGTTAGGGTTAGGGTTTTGGTAATGTATTGTAATGGATGAAGAGCCATAAATGTATAAATATAGATACTGAGGTATTATAGGAGGTTTTGATGATTGTTGTTGTTTTTGTTACGCATGAGTTGATGCGACACGTAATATTTTGTTGTATGATCCATTTTGTATAAGTTGTTGAGATAGAGAAGACAAAGGAGGGTAGATCTTGAGGATTAGATCGCAGGCTGTGGAGCCTGGTGCGATCTAGTTCGCCTCATATAGATCTTCCCCAACTGTGAAGGATTGTAAAGTGTGTGGTGCTATAGATGAAGAAATATCATTATAAAAGAGCCAAGAGATAGATCTTTGTGGACGTAGCCCAGGAGGGGGTGAACCACGGTAACATCTGTGTTGTGTGATGAATGCATGCGTATCTTTATTGCCTTCATTAGTTATTATCATGCCTAATGAATGAGTTGTTATATTTCCTTCTTATTCACAAATGATAGTATATTGCATTTAGAGTTATAGTAATGGTTCAATATACAGTTGTCTTATCTCACACTCAATCCTAGGCTATAAACACATGAGTCTTACAACCACCCATTAAAGATATCTCGGGTGAGACTGCACAACACATTCTATGTGTTGTGTTGCTTTTTGGTTTACCAGGAGGGCTGATTGTTTTAGAGTCTTTGTTGGAAACCCGAAAGACATGAACCCTAGGTCAATAAACTCAGATGGAGTAGAAGAGTACTAACCAACAATAAGTATCAATTATTTTATCAATTGCATGTTGTGTATTTGTATATGTCTTTATAATTAATAGTATTTCATGTGTATGTTGTATGTATAGGCTTACTGTTATTTCACATGAATCTATGCATTATTAGAATGTATCTGTCTATTTTAAATTTGTATAAATATATACAGTAGGAATGAAGAATTGTTATGTGGCATATCCCAATGACCTAAAGCTAGGGATGCTACAATTTGGTTTCAGAGCCTAGTAAAAGGGTGTTATTTAGTAGCATGGCCCGATGTGGATGGTCGGGGATGTTTCACATGGAGGTAGAAAAGAAAGACGACAGGACATGAGATCCTTTAAAAATTTTACTCAAGGAATCTCTCGATTGATAGAGAAATGAGATGATGGAGAGTTGTGCACAAATCCTTCGACGATTTTCAACAAGCAATGCATCTTCCTCAAGTGGCAGTACTTCCCCCTTCAAGGTACAAATCAACTTTGATATTCCTATATTTGAAATTTAGATGTGGATGATGTAGAGAAATGGTTAAATATGCTAGAAGGGTTATTTTATGTCCACAACATTTTAGATAGAGAAAAAATTACATGTGTGCTCCTTAAGGCCATCCCCCATGTAAAATATTGGTGGGATACTTTCTATGAGAGAAATGACACAAAGGAATCTTTGTTTTTTGCAGTTGCACCAACCTGGGTTTTTTTAGGGATGTTATTAAAGAAAAATACTACCTTGTTGGAATTTGTGAGGACTTATATACAAAATGGACCACACTTCGGTAGGAAAGGTACCAAACAGTGCAAGAGTTCACAAATGTCTTCCATACCTAGCACACCAAATTGGACATTAGAGACTTTGAGTGACATCTAGTTCTCAAGTACCGCGAGGGTATACATAGATTCATATAGACAAAAATGAAGTTTCTAGACATTTCATCCTTGGGAATGACGTATCGATATGTTGTCAAAATTGAAGAGAAGCTCAAACAAAAGACGCGATAGTTTGGATCTGCAAACCCCTCAAAATAGAAGCAGGGAAAAGGTGGCCCCAACTTGCATAACAAAGGGCATATAAAGGATGGACAACCATAGGAAAACCAGTCCAAACTGCAAAAAAAGAAGGACAATGGGAAGAAAAATGAAGACACTAGGAAATGGTGTGAGTTCCATAAGAGCCCCTAGAATAACACCGCTGAATGATGCTCAAAGCAGTCATTGGTGGCCAAGGTGAAATCATTTGAATCAGATGAAAGCTCTAAATCTGATTCAGGACCAAAAAAAGGGAGATGGATCATTGATGTAGAACATAGGTCCACCATTGCTACCACCACCAAGGTCCAACCCGACAAACTTGATGAAGCAAAGGAAGGTGAGTGCCTCTTTCATTCATAGATGTGGGTGAATGGTACTCCACTACACTTCATCGTTGATAGTGGTAGCTAGAAGAAACTCACCTCAACAGAGGTCATCAAGTAGTTGGCTCTACTGACATCACCACACCCACAACCATATACCATTGAATGGCTCCGTGAAGGCATAAATATCCATGTCAGCCAACAATGTTTCTTGGCCTATGACATCAAGCCCTTCAAAGATGAGGTATTTTGTGATGTCGCCCCCTTTGAAGTTTTTTATGTTCTTTTGGGCCAACCTTATTTATGGAAATGTCATGTTGTATATGAGTCTAGGCCTCGTAGAGTTATTATTAGTTTGGATAGAAAATTATAAAGGATACCCGAGGTAGTCCCATCTACCGCCATTTCCTTGATCTCTACCAAGCAATGCAGGAAGGTCATCTACCATACCAAGAAGTTTGTCTTCTTCGTGATTCACTCTCAAAGTGAGAAGAAGGTTCCATCCACATCCATGGCCTCCACGACAGGTCTCACCACATAGTAGAAGAAACTGGATAAGGTCGTGGAAGAATATAGAGGTGTCTTCTCCTCACCCACTAGGGTACCTATGCACTGTTAGGTGAAGCACTCAATTGATCTAACCCTCAACACACAGCTACCCAATGGGCCAGTCTATCACCACTCTCTATCATAAAATGAGTAAATCAAGTGACATATCCAAGAAATGCTCAAAAATAGGTACATCCACCCAAACTCATCACCTTGTGGAATCCCAATCATGCTTGTGTAGAAGAAAAATAGGTCCTTGCAACTATGTATTGATTACCGATCCCTAAATAAAATAATAGTCAAGAACCGATACCCAATTCCTCGAATTGATGATATCCTTGACCAACTCAAGGGGGCCAAATACTTTAGTAAGATTGATATGAAGTCCGACCAAGCCAATGTATGGAAGACTACTTACAAGTCCAAATCAGGTCTTTTTGAATGGTTGGTCATGTCCTTTGGATTGACAAATTCCCCAAATTTCATGAGGATGATGGACGATATCCTACGACCTTTCACCAATTCGTTTTTGGTGGTGTATTTGGATGAAATCCTCATCTTCAAAAAGAATTGGGAAGAACACTTGCAACACATTCAACAGGTTCTTCACACTCTGTGATAACACAAACTATATGCAAATTTGGAAAAATACTCCTCCAGAACGAACAAGGTCCAATACATAGGATACATTGTTGATGAGGATGGGGTGAATTTAAATCCAACCAAGATCTAGGTCATCCTTGACTAACCAACCCTGACCACTCTCACTAAGCTTCAGAGCTTCTTAGGCCTTGCCAATTTCTATCACAGGTTCATGTTGGGATTCTCCCACATTGCATGAACCCTTAGCCAAGGGAGCAGGGGCAGTGGAAAGGTAAAATTTGTGTGGGGACAGTAAAAACAACAAGAATTCGATGATTTGAAGCAATGATTTTGCTTAGCCCCAGTGCACTCATTACTCAACCTGCAACAGTCTTTTGAGATTGAGACAAATGCTTCAGACTATGTTGTGGGCACAGTTATCACTCAACATAGACATATTGTGGCCTATCATAGTGAGATTCTATTAGATACTATCTGTAAGTACCCCACTTATGAAAAATAAATGTAATTCATTATAGAAACCTACCACCAGTGGAGGCATTACATTCTTAGGAATGAGATAGTCATCCACACTGATCATAAGACTCTACAATTCATGCAGAAACAAGGAAAATTGTAGAATGAACGCCATCAAAAGTGGTCCACATACTTGTAGTGCTTCCATCTCAATATCAAATATAAGACAGGGAGAACCAATCACATCGCTAGCTTCCTCATCTAACCTCTAGTTGACGCATTAACCTGGTGTGACACTCATGCTAGCATGAGACCTCTGGATGGCCCCAACTCTACGAGAGAGAACCTGGCTTCACCACTACCTACCAGATGTTGGGCACAAACACAACTGTCAGTCATTTTAATCTATAGGATGGGTTGTTATGCCATATGATCCATCTCTGCATTCCATCAAGACAGAAAGTGAAGATGATTTAGGAATCTCACTAAAATCAGGTGGCATGACACTTCAGTATAGAGAATATAGTGGTAGTGATACAACAACATTTCTATTGGTCGAAACTACGACATGATGTTATCAATTATATCGGGTCTTGCATAGCCTACACCATTTCCATTAAAAAACAAGGCATGTACACCCCTCTAACTACTCTCGACAAGCCCTAGGAATCCATATCAATGGACTACATGTTGATCCTTCCTTCAACCAAGCAAGGAAATGATTGTGCTTTCATGGTTGTTGATCAATTTTCCAAGATGGCAATTTTGGTTGCCTGGAAGAAGTACATTACAACAGAGGCAACTGTCAAGCTCTTCTTTGAATGTGGGTACATTTTGGGATACCACAAACCATCATCTTTGATTGGGACAACTGGTTCTTCAGCACATTTTGGGTAGCCTCTGGTCATGGATGGACACCAAGCTCACCAAATCCACGACCTTACACCCCCAAATGGATGGCCAAACCGAGGTCATCAACATGATGATTGTGAATATTTTCACATGTACAATTCCAAGAATCTGTGCACATGGGATGAGAGTATTCCCTATGTTCAACACAACTACAACAGAGCCATACATAGCTCAACTGAACACAAACCCTTTCAGGAAGGGTTGGGATTTCGACCATTGGGTCCCATGGATGTTTCACTACCCCTTGTGTCCACACAGGAAGAATCATCCCATGTGAAAATCAAAGTTGACAAATCCAACCGGTTCATTGAATGAATCTAACACATCCACCAATAGGTTCAGGATATTTTGTAGAAGTCTAGTTCCAAGTACAAGCAACTCCATGATCAACACTAGGTTCCACACATGTTTTAGGTGGGAGATAAATTTTGGTTGAACTTACATAAAAAGCACCTTACAGGACCCCATCAGAATCTTTATCCACTCCTCTATGGACCATACACCATCACCAAGGTTGCGAGTGACAATTATTTTGAGCTCAACATTCCCCCTTTCCTTGGCTTGCACACATTTTTTAATGTGGACCTCATTTGGCCATACTTTCCACCCTTATTGGACACCTCAGAGATAGTAGAACAATTAACACCAATAGAGATCAAACCTAATTGCATGGAACATGAATCCACTGATCAAATTTTGGACACACAGTTCAAGGAAACTCTCCAACATAAGCTTCATCGTTATCGGGTTTTCAAAGAAGGGCAATTCCTGCACCAAGGCAAATGGCTCACTCGGGGCCAAATTCAGCATAAGTTTCCTCATCTCATGGGGGAACTCAATGCAATGGAGACCATTGATTCCTAAGGATGGAGGATTGATCTAGGTGAATATCGGTGGCCACCCACATCTTCCAGCTGGCTCACAAACAACTTTCATCTTGGCAGCTACAATTTTTATCTTGGTTTTTTTTTCTAGATTTTCGGGTCCTAAACTTTGGGGGTCGTTTTGAGGCCCTAAAATATGTTTTTTGGGCCCTCCATAATCACACTATAGATAAATTCAAAGTGTAAAAAAATAATGTGTAGTCCTCGGATAAAAATTTCCAATGAGATATCGTGCGCCTAAAACGAAGATCGTATTCAAATGTTACGACACCGGGAAGTTGATGTACCAACTTACCCTAACGGGGCCCACATGAATTTTTCACTTCATCTCCTAGGGCTAGGTTTTTGGATGTTTATGGTTTTGGAATTTGTTAGGGTCCTAACCCGCACATAGGTAGAACAATATATTCGGTTGTAATAAAGGTCAATATTAATAAGGCCTTTCAATAAAATAGAATAAGGCGGATGTAAGAAGACCTAATAGAAGCTTCCGCTTCTAGAAGGATCTTCCTCTAGATGCTTCTTTTTAGTATAAATAGGATTCGAGGGTATGAGAACCCTAGCTTGGATATTATTGTAATAGAGCTCTTCTCAACTGGAGGTTGCCCCCTCGAAAAGGCCCATGAACATTGCTTTCAGATTCAAAGTGTTATTTCTGTTGTTATTCTTATATCATTTCAGTGTTATTGTGGTGAATGTTCTGGTTATATTGTTGTTATTCTACCATTACTAGAAATTTATTTTTGTTCTGCATACATTTTATAACTTGTATATTACAAGTGGTATCAGAGCACTTTCCTCGGCAAAAAGTGTGGGTTAATTTTTTTTTTCAGGGTAGAGACGTATTCCAGCGTCTTTAAGCCATAGAGATTTGTCATTACACGCATTAAACTTTCTCTGTGTCTAAGTCACCTGAATCCACTGACATAACCCCTCCCTCAGACCCTCCCAAGGTAGAACCGGTCATTTCCCTCAATGCTCTCACTGGCTTCTCCGCTCCCCAAACCCTCAAACTAATCGGTTACATTAAGCATCGGAAGGTCATAATTCTAGTTGATAGTGGCAACACCCATAATTTTATCCATCGCCGCATTGCCCAAGAAACTCATTATTACATCCATGCCATCAATAATTTCCAAATCATGATTTCCAATGGTGGTTCCATGAAATGTGGAGGGTGTTGTGAAAATGTGTGTCTCCAAATTGGTGACTACCACCTGAAATCCCATATGTTTGCTATTGACATGAGAGGTTGTGACATTGTGTTGGGTGCATACTAGATAAGCAATTTGGGTCCCATTCTCATGGATTTTAAATACTTAACCATGCAATTCGAATAGGAGGGCTACCAATATAAGTTCCAAGGCATCACCACCGGTTCAC
Source organism: Picea engelmannii (assembly GCA_009831015.1). NCBI lineage: Eukaryota > Viridiplantae > Streptophyta > Pinopsida > Pinales > Pinaceae > Picea > Picea engelmannii. The sequence continues at coordinate 58,853 of ML815000.1, read as the reverse complement.
CTAAGATCATTAGTTCCCATCGCATGGAAAAGCTGCTCAAAAAGGGTCATTCTGGTGTTATCACCCAACTCCATGCCATACAAGAAATAGAGACACCCTTGGTACCACAAGACCTCCAAGCCATCTTTTCTAAACATCAATTGGTCTTTTCCACTCCCTAAGGCCTCCCTCCTTCCTGTGGTGTTCATGATCATTCCATTCCCCTTGTACCCAAAATCCTTCCTCCCAATATCCATCTGTATCATCACCCCTTTTCCCAAAAAAATGAAATTGAGAAAATGGTCCAGGAACTCCTTAATGCACGCATTATCTGCCCTAGTACGATCCCCTACTCATCTCTTGTGGTCATAGTACTAAATAAAGAAGGTTCTTGGTGAATGTGTTTGGACTTTCGCGCCCTCAAAAAAATTACCATCAAAGACAAATTCCCCATTCCTGTCATTGATGACCTCCTGGATGAATTGAGTGGTGCCCAATTCTTCATTAAACTAGATCTTCATTCGGGCTACCACCAGATATGTATGAAAGAGGCAAACATTCCCAAGACTGCCTTTAGAACTCATGAGGGCCACTGTGAGTTTTTGGTCATGCCCTTTGGCTTGTGTAATGCCCCCTCCACCGTCCAAAGCCTCATGAATCATGTCTTCTATGATTTTCTTCGCCATTTTGTCTTAGTATTATTTGATGATATCCTCATCTATAGAAAAACCTGGACAAACCATCTTGCTCATTTGGATCAAGTGCTCCATCTACTCTTTCAGCACCAACTTTTCTTGAAACAGTCTAAATGTGATTTTGGCACCTCAGAAGTAGAATACTTGGGTCATTTGGTTGGCAAAGATGGTGTCAGGGTGGATCCTAAAAAGATTGAAGCTATGCAAGAATGGCCTCACCCAAAGACTCTTAAGAGCTTGCATGGATTTCTAGGCTTAACAGGGTATTATCACAAGTTTGTTAAGAATTATGGGAAGATTGCAACACCTCCCACTGCTCTCCTAAAAAAGAACTCTTTCACTTGGACTCCAGCTGTTGCTCAAGATTTTCAAACCTTGAAGATGGCCATGTGCACCAATCTAGTCCTTGCCCTTCCCGATTTCACAAAAACTTGTGTGTTGGAATGTGATGCCTCAGGGAAAGGAATTGGTGTTGTCCTTATGCAAGAGGGTCAAGCTTTGGCCTTTACCAACAAGCAACTATCTGAAAGAAATCTGGGCAAATCCATCTATGAAAAGGAACTATTGGCTATTCTGCATGTCGTGGATCTGTGGAGTCCTTATCTATTGGGGCAACATTTCCAAATTAAGACAGAACATCAAAGCCTCAAGTATTTTCTGGAACAATGCATTTCCTCCCCAGAACAACAAAAATGGGTGACTAAACTCTTTGGATATGATTATGAGATCATTTATAAGAAAGGAAAAGACAATGTGGTTGCGAATGCACTTTCCTTAAAATATGAAGATGAAGGATCCCTTTTTTCTCTTTCATTCATTGTACCAGATTGGCTCCAAGACGTTCGCCAGGAATGGCTACAAGATCCCAAAAGTTCACAGTTGATCCACCAATTGTAGTCCAATGCTCCAACTTCCCCAAGGTACTCTTGGCTCCATGAGGAACTTCAATACAAAATCCGTTTGTATTTAAGTAAACAATCAAATCTTAAATCCACGGTACTTTCTAATCTTCATGCTACAACCACAATAGGGCACTCCGGGTTCACCAAAACCTATGACAAGGTCAAACGTTACTTTTTCTGGGATGGTATGAAACATGACATTCGTAATTTTGTATCTGAATGTGATGTGTATCAACTCAACAAGTGAGAAACATTCAAATCGTCGGGCACACTACAACTGCTCCCGATTCCATCTACTATTTGGAAGGATAACTCTATGGATTTTATTACCATCTTACCCAAATCGGGAAATAAATCCGTCATCATGGTGGTTGTTGATCGCCTTTCCAAGTATGCTCATTTTTGTGCCCTTCAACACCCGTTTACAGCATCCAAGGTGGCTTAAATATTCATGGACCAAGTCTTCAAGCTTCATGGCATGCCACACTCTATTGTTTCTTATTGTGACCCAACTTTCATAAGAATTTTTTGGCAAGAACTGTTCAAGATACAAGGCACCAAAATGCATCTCAACACAGCTTATCACCCCCATACTGATGACCAAACAAAAGTTGTCAACAAGTGTTTGGAAACATATTTGAGATTTTTTGCCTCAGAAAAGAAAAATTAGTGGACTCAATGGTTACCCCTAGTTGAATGGTGGTACAACACTTCATACCATACAGCCACACACATGACTCATTTTGAAGTGGTATATGGATAGAAGCCACTGTTACCCATGATTTTGGTCCTCATGATGATGTATCAATGATGGTGTACTCAAGCTCTTCATAAGAACTTTTACCTGAGAAAAGTTGCTTTCTTCTCTTTCCAAAAATCTCAGTTTTGAGGAAGGTTCGCAGGCTGCTAATACATTTGCCTACGAGAATGCATGATTCTCATAGGCTACCTTAAGCCAGGGTGCGAGAATTTCACACTGTGATGAACTACTAGGGTGCGAACCCTCTCTAAAGCAAGGAAAAAGTTGAATTCTTGATGCTTCTAGAAGGGAATCTTCGAGAAGGATGAGATGGCATTCGAATGGTTATACTAGTACTGGATTTCCTGATATTTTGGGATCATTTTTATCTAAGTAACTAATCCATTCTCTCCTATATATTGAGGGAATTCTCATGGAAAAGGTTAAGCATAAGCATACAAGGAAGATTTATTGGAGAATTAGTGAAAGATTGTGTGAAGGATTGAAGCTACAAAAGCCTAGAGACTCCAGCCATCTAAGGAGATGATATTCTTCATGCAAGTGAGCAAGTGTGTGTGTCGGAGCTAGGATCCATCGAAAGGAGGTTTGCAACATCAAGGCTCAGGTTGTAAGCTTTTCTTTCCATTAATATGTACCTTTCCCATAAATCTGATTACACTTTATTGTATAACTCCTTGATCATATACATAGATTAGCTGTTGAATGAATTGTTCTTTCTTCACTCCATTTGGTTTGTGTTGTTATGGTCTTTACCATGCGAGAGCATTGGAGCGAAGCAGGAGCAACAAAGTCCAACAGAAGCGATTATAAGGTATGTCCCTTGTTCTTGCCTCTATTTAATTCAATAGTTAGAATCTAGGGAAAGAGTCCTATTCTATCTTGCTTTGTTCTAGATCCAGGTGGATCTAGGGAGATCGGTTTGTGTCCACACTTACGGATTTATCCTATAACAAAATTGACGAATCCGCTGGGGAGCATCCATTTTTCTTTGTGGATCTTAAGGTTTTTCTGTGGTCATTTGCTCTAGTTTCACTTTTCCTCTGTCCTATCAGTCTCTGAGTCTTCAGGATATCCTGATAGACCTTCTGGGTCCAGAAACTTTGTTAAATTTTGCTCCTTTTTTCAATTTTTTGATCATGTTCAGGAATTCTCGCACTGTAATCCATTACAGCCTGTGAGAACTGGTGGGGTTCGCACCCTGCTAGTAGGTTTCAGTGCGAAATTCTCTCACTCTGCCCATGGGTAACCTACGAGAATCAAGGATTCTCGCACTGTGCATTATAACCTGCTTGCGAACATTGTTTTTCAAAAATTGGATTTTGAGTTTTGGTTCTTTCAGCTGCCCAGATCAACTTGATTGCCTCTAATGAGTTTCTTGGACCTCTGATTGACATCTTTCTTGTCTTTGCTGGTGTGCACGAATAGTCTTAGGGTTTCAAGGCTTTTCTTGTCTTTTTGAGCTTGACTTTCTTTTCTTGACTTCTTTTGGCAAAACCATTCTCTCTGACTTCAGAATCTGAATATGTCTGAGTAGTTAAGATCCAGTGATTGGTTGAAAAGTTAAGTTTGCTTGGTTTTTTCTCATTTGCTTATTAGTTTGGAAGACCATTTCCTTTTGCATTTGAGAAAACTTCTTTGGATTGCTCTTTATTTTTGTTTTCATTGAAAGAGTTTTTTGGGTTTTTATCATTGCTTGTTCATTTGGATTTTTGATTTTCAACACTTTCACTATCATAGTGTCAGTCCTTTTTGAAAAGTGAACAACAAGTTTTTCTTTCAAAAAATCATTTTTCGTTTTAAGAAAACATTGAAAATAAAATTATTGAGATTGTTGAAGTTATTGAAAAAGAAGCATAGAGTTTTGTCATTCGATAAAGTGATTGTTTGCATTTGCATTTTGAGGGAATTTTGCATTGTAGTTCAAGGTTGATATAGAAAACTTTCTCTCTCTCCCATACATAGGATTCATTGAATGAAAAGTTGTATATTTCATTCTCATCCTTGCATTGTTGGGTCAGATTCATACAACATTGAGTTTCACTTTCGTTTCCTTTGAGTAAGCAACAACCCTTAATAACATTGCGTAATTATAAAGTTTATCTAGTAACTCTTTTCTAGGGCTCTTTTACACCAACATTTAGCTAGGCTAGTGATTTGTAGTAGGAGGAAAGATACACTCTCCAAAAGCATAAAACACACAATAGCATATTGTGTTAGGGAGTGTTAAATTCCATTCACAACATTATGTCCTGGGAAGCCCTTCTCACACAAGGGTCAAGCACTAGGTCGCATTGATGTTGGCAGAGTTACTCACCCTTCTTTGTTGATATTAGTGTAGAGATTGCACGTATTATGAGGGTCACTCGGAGGTATACCCACAATGATGAGTGGAAGCCTTTTGAGTTGATTTCAGGCTAGATACCCTGCCCTTGCATGTGGATCGGACTGACGACTGTTCCCCCAGGCTTTATTGTTGTAGGTGATGACCTTAGTGGCCTATCTTTCTAGGTTCTTGCCCAAGGTGACTGTGAAGGGGAAAGTCTTCACAGTACCTGGAATTGACGTTGACCAAACTCACTCGGGCTCCTTGGAGGGTAAATCCACAATTATTGCGTGGAAGCTTGCATCAGGGTGTAATTCTGTTAAGAAGGTCGCCAACGTAACTTTTCCACCTTAGCCCCGCCCCTTCTTGTCTCGTTGTTGCGACATTGGATTTCATCACCAACTAGTGGTTTCAAAATTAGAAGGTCTTGTTTGCTTGGTGTTTCTTCCTAGATTTTGTTTACTAGCGCGTGTTGTTTGTTTCTCAAAGTTGACCATAAGAGTTTCTTCGCAGAGCTTGTCACTTTTTCACGATAGCTCCTCCACGTCATTCACGTAGAATGCAGGGTTTATCTCCAGAACATCTGGATGGTTCACAACCCTTGCCTACAGCTACCCCTGAGGGCTCTCCTCAGTAGGGTGCCACTCCTGAGGACTCTCCTCGGCAGAGCGAAGTTCCATACGTTTCTACACCACCTCCACAGGTAGAATGAACTGACTCTCTAGAACCTTTCTGAATTACCAATACTAGAGAGGATTTTCGAATTCGTCGTGGTGAATGACCCTTTGTGTGATTAAATTATTCCAGAGATTTAGTTGTTACCTCTTCTGGATCACCCGTTGGGCCTTTTCCTGGTGAAGAAGGCCAAGATCCTTTTTGGTCTGCAGATGTTCGCAGGCCCCTTTTTGGTCCCGATTCACCTATAGTCTCTAAAATCAACCCCCCGGTGTTTTCTGAGGCAGAGACTGTACCTTTGAATACTACTTATCACTTTACTCACCCTACCGAAATGGCCCATCTCGCGACTACTACGAGTGTCCCAACCAGGTTCACTACGGCTGATCTTGTTGTTCCAGGTTTTGTTACAACACTACCACCCGGATACCATGCGTTGAGCGCTTTGTTGAATACTCCAACACCTCCACAAACCCCTGCCAGTTCTCCAGGTGGTCCTTCTTTTCCTGGGCATCCTATTCCCAATTTTACTCTGACACTCCCTCAATTTCCTTCTGGTAATCCTAATCCTAGTGGCACTATCCCGTCCATTACACCCAACTTCTAGATTCTTGTTGGTGGACCAGGTGGTACAATTCAAACTCCTCTTACTGGACATATTCCACTCAATACACAACCTTATTTTGGAACACAATTTCCAGCTGGAACTCCACCCGCGATAGCGGGACCACCCTCACCCTTTGGACAAAATATACCTCCTTCCTTGGCCCAGTTTTGGAATCGGATGATACAAAATCTCCTCAAACGACTGGGGGGCACCAGCCTATCCCTACTATAGGCCAACCTTACCTAGGTATAACCAATCCTATTTGGGGTACGAATAGTCAACCTCAAGTCCCCGCTCAGAGTTACAATCCCTGGAACTACTATCCTCTCCAACCACCACCGAATCTGCCTGGGTCTTCCCATTATGGGAAAACTGCTTACGGTCCTACTGGTTTGCTGATAGGGCTTCCACCCCAAAGCCATCAGTACCCGCAAGTGAACCGACAGTTACCTTTTCTTGCTACTTTGGATTTGTCGGATTTGTCTAGGATTTTGAATGATCCTATTCATCACTCTCCCCAATGGCCTGTTATCCTCGCCAAGCTTCCATCAGACATTCCTAAATTTGATGGAAAAGTGGGAGAGGACCCGAACAACCATGTCATGACTTTTCACCTATGGTGTTCATCCAACTCATTGATGGATGACTCTATTCGCCTTCGTCTTTTTCAACGAACCCTTACCGGTTCTGCTGCGAAGTGGTATATTGAATTGCCACGAGGTTTCTTCTCTGATTTCAACACCCTAGCTACGTCTTTCCTTACGCATTACCAGTTACCGATCTGTTATGATACCGGGACTGAGATTTTGACCTCCTTCAAACAAAGTAAAGACACTCATATTTCTGATCACATCCATGAGTGGCGAAGGAGACGACGTTTCTTAAAACTTGAGCTCCCCGATTAGTTGTTGGCCGAATGGTTTACAAAATCCTTTGTGAATGAGATCGGTAAGGAGATATCCATGGGTGGCATTGTCATAGAAGAGTAGGCTATAAGTTGTGCTCAGTATCTTGATCTTGTTTATTCACAAACGGGAACCCTTTACAATTTTCTACCTGACTTGCCTCATCCTAATACTTCCATCACTTCAACTACTCCAGTTGCCTCGCATGCGGCTAATGGTGTGATTGGTACTGCCCAAACCCAATGACATTCTGTTTCAAGCATGAACCCTAAATCTTCTTCTTCTAATGTGCAAAATGCTCTGCCTCCTGCCCCTCCCACCGGCAAGACTTCAGAGGTAAATGTTGTTCAATCTACCCCTGCCGGTAAGAATAAATCTAAAAAAGGGAGAGGTAAGAATAAGGAGGGAAAAAATAATAATCAAGCAAAACAAACCAAAACTACCCCTGTTGATGATCGGGATAAGAACAAACCACGATACCCTTGCCTTATCTATGGTGATGATCACTACATGAAGGATTGTTCACGACGTGCTGAGGTCACTAAATTCCTTCAAGGAAACCCCAAACCTTCTACCCCGGTTGTCTTGTCCCAACCCTTCCTGGCTCAACAACAGGCTCAGTTGGTCATCCACGACCAACCCTCACCCTCTACTACCTCTTATTTTTTGATGTGTACTGGTGATTATAAGCAGAGTAATGTTGCACTCACTACTTAGGCCAAATATTATTCTCCTTCTAAAGAGAAGGTTGACGACTTACCTCCTTCCTTGGTACAACCCTCTCCTGCGACTCCACCTACAAATGGTCCTCTTCATCTCAAACGACCGAGCCTAGACACAGTTCTACGACCCCACCCAAAGGGTGTCGTTCGAAAATTGGCTTTCAATCCACACGCTCGTGCCGCCCAGAACTATAGCATAGTTGAAGATCTGGCCCAGGCACCTTCCCCGATGTTAGCCCTTGAAGTCCTTCAGTCTTGTCTGGCACAACGGAAGGCACTGTTGAAAGATATAGGTGGAATTGACCCGACGGATACAAATTTAATAATCTTTGACTTGGAAGATCACATTCTAAGGTTACCCCCTCAACTCGTGTTCCAGATTCAAGTGGTTGTCTCTGACAAGAACATTTGTCGAACTGTCATCGATGAGGGTGCCTCGACTTGTGTGATGTCTCTCGTTTGTTGGAAATCCATTGGCTCTCCTCCTTTAAATGAATCCCAGAACACGCTTAAAGCCTTCTATGGCTCGGGTTTTAAGCCCTACGGTGTTCTTCCTTCGTTGCCTATCACGTTAGAAGGCAAAATGGTCCAAGTCGAAGTGGAAGTATTTGACGCTCCCCTTGATTATAATCTTCTGCTTGGCCGCAGCTAGATCGATTCCATGCGTGTTGTGGTGTCAACTCTTTTCCGTGTGCTATGTTTCCATCATCAAGGAAAGGTTGTCACCGTAGATCAGCTTGCCTTCTTCAATTCCGATACTCGTACCAACAATGTGCCATTTATAGCTAAAACCTCACTGGGTTACGAGAACGTCGGTGTAGGCTTGTTAAAGGGCTCCTCGTTGATGGTTACTTTTCCCTTTCCACCGCCTGATGTTCCCCGCCCGTCAGTGGCTTCTATCAACATGATATCCACTGTGCCTCACGAACTTCCTGTGTCTCACGACCCTTGGATTGTCCCTGACCCTGGAGATCATCTTCGTTACGGCGACGCAATGCCGTTAAGTCCGGTTGAATCTGCCTATCAAGCCATTCAATCGGCATCACCTACTACCCTCTCTCTTAATGAGTTGTCTCCCGATCCTTTTTGTGTTATTTTTCCCACTAACGAGATGATCATGTCTGTCATGGAAGACACCCCTTAGGACGATGGACATCATCGTTCCATTCTCTTTCTGGAACAACACACTCTTGAGAACTACCAATGGATTTTGTTGTTATTTCCACTGTTCTCGAGTCTACACATGATGTGTTTGCCGAAGGGAACTTGAGTAACATATCGCCTATGATTCCCATTGACATATCGATTAAACCTGGGATTGTCGAGAATGTCCACATTGGAGCTTCATGTTCTCCTGACGAGATCGTCACCTATACGACTCTTTTCAAAGAATTTCATGACGTCTTCGCCTGGAGCTACGAAGAGATGCCAGGCATTGACCCTGCGATTGCAGTACATGAGATAAAGACATACCCCGGAGCCAAACCTATCCGGCAACGCATTCGTCTGGTCCATCCTCGTAAAGCAGCGGCCATAAAACTTGAAGTCGAGAAACTTCTGAAAGCCGGCTTTATTTATCCGGTGGCCCTCACTGACTGGGTTTCCAATCCTGTTCCGATTGATAAAAAAGGAGGCAACATTCGCGTATGTGTTGATTATAGGGATATTAACAAAGCTTGTCCCAAGGACAACTTTCCTACCCCTTTCGTCGATCATATTGTCGATGACTGCGCCGGAAGTGAAATATTCTCTCTCATGGACGGTTTCTCCGGCTATAATCAAATTAACATTGCTCCTGAGGATCAACACAAAACTGCTTTTATTTGTCCTTGGGGTACTTTTGCCTACAGGAAACTCCCTTTTGGTCTTAAGAACGCAGGCGCTACATTTCAATGAGCTATGTCCTATGCTTTTCATGATATCAAGCATATCGTTCAACCCTATTTGGATGATTTACCCGTCATTCTATGCACAGAGTCGATCACCCTACCCACCTCCGAGCCATTTTCGTTCGCTGTCGGTTCTATCGTATACGTTTAAATCCTCACAAATGCGTTTTTTGCGTAGAATCCGACAGTCTTCTCGGTTTCATCATTTCTCGTCAAGGGATCCTGGTGGATCCTATTAAGGTTGAGGTGATTCTTAATCTCCCTCCTCCTTCTACACTTCGCCAGTTGCAAAGTTTGCAGGGGAAAGCAAACTTTCTTCGTTGTTTTATCCCTAATTACACCAGATCACTCGTGGTTTTACGCGGCTACTAAAGAAAGATTTTGAATTTGTCTGGGACACCATAGCCAACAATGCTTTTGAAGCTTTAAAATTGTCCCTCACACGAGCTCCGCTTCTCTTTCCTCCCGATTACAGTCGCGATTATTTCCTTTATCTTATTGCCTCGAAGTATACTATTGGCATGGTTCTTGTCCAAGAGGACGATAACCACGACGAGCATGTTGTTTACTACTTGAGTCGAAGTCTCACACCAACCGAAATCAAGTATCAACATGTAGAAAAACTGGCCTTAGCTGTCGTTCAAGCCGTCCAATGCTTCCGGCACTATATCCTCTCACGCAAAACTACTGTGATTTCTCATTGCAACCCTATGCAACATATTTTGACACGTCAATTGCTAGGGGGAAAATACTCCAAGTGGATTGTGATACTCTAGGAGTTTGACTTGGAATTCGATCGCGCCAAGTCTAAGAAGTCTTTGGTTTTCGCTGAGTTGATATGTGATTTTCCTCACCCTGCAACGGAAAATGTAGCAGTTGATTCATTACCCAATGAATCTCTTTTCCTTATTAGCACTGACGATCTTTGGTATGGGGATATCATTATATATCTCCAAACCCAGACTTTCCAGCCGACTTTGTCTAGTACCGAACGACGTCGCGTACGCTACCAAGCACGTCAATACATTATACTCGGGGATACTTTTTATCGTCGTTGTCTCACGTTTGACGAGGCCGAGAAAGCTCTGAATGACTACCACTCAGGAGCATGTGGTGATCATATGTCTGGGTATGCTACTGCCCAAAGGATCCTACGCGTAGGATATTTTTGGCCTTCTTTGTTTAATGACTGCATTACTGTTGTTCAGAAATGCCATGCCTACCAGACCTACAATCAAAAAATCTGGTCACATCCTGCTCCTCTTCACCCTGTGGTCTCAGTTGGTCCTTTTGTGAAATGGGGCATTGATTTCATGACATGCCACCCTCACTCGGTCTGGGGGCATGGTTACATTATTGTAGCCGTTGATTACTTCACGAAATGGGCCGAGGCGATGCCGACATTCGATAATACTGGAAAGACAGCAACCTTGTTTCTTTTTAATCATATCATAGCTAGTTTTGGTGTTCCCCAAGATATCGTCACCGATCACGGTAGCCACTTTAGGAATTTCATGATGTCTGAACTTACAGAGAAGTTGGGTCTTCATCATGAGAACTCAACACCCTATTATCCACAAGCCAACGGCCAGGTTGAAGCAATCAACAAAGTTCTTATAACTATGCTTCGACGGATGATAGGGATTCATAAAAAAAGTTGGCACACAATGTTGTTTTCGGCATTGTGGGCATACCGGACATCTGTCAAGTCCGCTACTGGGTTTACACCTTTTCAGTTAGTCTATGGTGTGGAAGCCATTCTTCCTATAGAATGCGAGATACCCTCTCTGAAGCTAGCTATTGAACTCCTTCCCAACACTTCTGCTAAAGAAGAACGTCTATTGTATCTTATGCGGTTAGAAGAAACTCGACATGATGCCACTTTAGTTATAGAAGCTCAGAAAAAACGTGTCAAGGCCCAATACGACAAGCATGTCAAGCCTCACGTTTTCTCCGAAGGAGATCTTGTCCTCCTTTATGACCAAGATCGAGATGTTTTAGGAGTTGGGAAATTCAAAGCCATGTAGCGTGGACCTTATATTGTACGCCGAGTTTTGGAAAAAGGAGCGTATGAGTTGGTAGATTATGATGGTATCCCTTTGAGTGAACCCAGGAATGGGTTGTACTTGAAGAAGTACTATGCATAAGTCATTTGTGCACAAGTACTTGTATTTTTATTGTATCATACTTTTTGTGTGCTACTTTAGTTTGCTTTTGTCATTATCTGGTCTCTACCCTTATGTGACGTTGTGATTTGATTTCCAGATGTCGGAGTTTTAGCTACCCTATATTAGCTTCGTTGATGGTGCTAGCCGTAGTACTCAGAACCTTGCTTCCACTGCGTGGGCTATTTATGCCCCTACAAACGAAATTGTATCATTACAAGGTGTGTGTCTCGGTCGTGCAACCAACAACATTGCAGAGTATAGCGTCGTTATTGAGTTATTGGTTGATGCTATCTCCCTCGGAATTCATCGTTTGGTTGTACGACTTGATTCACAGTTAGTAGTACTACAATTAAGTAATATCTATATTATTCGAAGTCCTACTTTGTTACGGGTTTATTTGCGGATTCACCTCTTGGAACATTCTTTTGATTACATTGAATATCAACACATTCCTAGATGTCTAAACACATTAACAGATGCATTGGCTAATTATGTATTGGACAGACATTTGGATCATTTATAAATCAATCATTTTAATATTCACACATTTTAAAAGTAAATCGGGAGAAGCCATCTGTATATAACGATCAAAAGAGTTTGTTTTTACAAAAGTTTTGTCCGAAGACCAAAATATCAAAAACTAAGGCTTGTAGCCTCTACAAAGTGACGTCACGGATGATGTTCACGGTAACACACGACTACCCTAGAAACTCTATGGAGCAGTCGACTCATAGTTGCTGATACCCCTACAGTGTGACGTTGATCGCATCGTGAAACCTCTTCCAGAGTCATATCTAGAATGTCTGTTGTCAGGCCCTCTAAATTCTGTTCCACCACCTGATAATCCTCAGCATACTGTGGTGCTGCCACTGCTGCCTCTCCTCTCCGCTGAATGGGAGAAGTTCCAGGAGGTCTATACGGTCCAACATCTATGTTATCAATGAACATTTTGTGTTAGTCTTTGGATAAATATATAAAACAAAAAAAATTAAATATGATAAAAAATTCAAAAGCATTTAAAAAGAGAAAATGCGTGCTCTTCTTACCCAGGTCAGTCCACTGAGCGTCCTCAGGCAGTGCCAAATCCAAATCTCCTCGAAAATCCAACCCGGCATAGGCGTAGTAATCGACCATCAGCATCTGGTTTTGAAGCCAGTCAAAGAAGATATCGTCATACTTGACGATTGGTCCTCCTACGTGTCGGGCTATGAGCCGACACCACCTCAACATCCTTGGATCCCTGGGACCCGGTATGTTCCACTCAACCTGTAGCCTGAATACAGGGACCCTCTCAAGGAAGAAGGACACCAGCAAAGATCCATACCTGAATTGCTTCAGGTTACCACGTCTGCATTTAGTTAATTGCTTTTTGATACTGCAGAGCACAACATCTGCCCAGTTGAATACACGAGGCTCGGTACACTCGATGACATACTGGAAGTAGCTCTGTAATGCCATATGTGGAGCCGAGATCCCAGCCATCTGAGCTATAGTAAAAAGGATAGTCTGGAGGGTCAAGTCTCGTACCCCCCAGATAGCCACTTTTCCTTTTTGTCTCTCAGCCTCTGGTACACAGTATTGATTGCAATATTCACTCATCTTCAGCCCACCACCTCTACTACCGGTTAGGCTGACATAGTACCCCCGTCGAGACAATCCGGTCAAAAAGTATATGTCCTCAATGTCTATGGACAATGTATGAGCTCCTACATTGAAAGCCTGTTGGTCTGGATCCCACATACAGACCAGGTACTCTAGTAGTCTAACTTGGGCTCTCATGACCGGGATGCGGAAGTATTTTAAGAGCCCACAATCTCTCAATGCAACTATGGTGGGAGGATTATTCTTGGCATTGGCATTATCCTCTTCATGTTCTCGCTCATGCCACTTAAGCACCATGTTTGTGGCTATTTATCTGCACAAGGAACATAAAAAGAGGATTAATGATTTTATTCATGATCTAGATCTTTTTCATTGGCTAAATATTTAAAAAATATTTTGAGTTGGTGGTTCTCGTAGGTGCCCCATTAGCACAGTGCGGAACCCTCACAGGTGGCTTAAGGCTCACCTGCAAGAATGCATCATTCTCGCAGGTCCTGTATGGGCTGCCTGCGAGAATGCCTACACGCATGTAGGGTTCAAAAAAACCACTTAAAACTGCAAAACTAACCAGTGAAATCAAAAATTTAAACCATAAAAATGTCAACAATGAAGATCTTACCTCAATGCTGCAGACGAATCATCGGATGGTCTCCTATAGCTCTCGAAAATCGACGCCAAATTCGAAGGGTAAAAAGGGGGTTTTGGAGCTCAATAGTGAAAATGTGAAATGATATGGTAAAAATGATTATTTACTCATTTAATTTACTTTTTACTATGTCATTTTGGTTTTTATGCTTATTTATTGATTAAACCTAATCCATAATATCAAGATGAGTGTAATGACTTGCAGGTGTGACAACGTTGATGATTAATACAAGGGTATGGACATATTTTTCTTCATTATGGCGTGTTTTTGATTGTTTTTATGGTTTTTACATAAAACCTTGAGCGTCGTTTTTGTCCGTTCTTGCGCTCGTAAATACATGAGAACATGATCGAGCATAGTTTTATCACTTTTTCGGGCTCAACAAGGTTATATGAAAAAGGAACCCCCCTGGAGTCCTCTTTAAGCTCTTTTCAAACTCTCTAAACATGAAAACATCGCCGAGCGACCTTGCTATTTTCACGCTCGCTAAAGTATTTGAAGTATGCGTCTGGTGAGCGATAATTTATCTCTTTTTCGGTCTTATCCAGACTATCTTACAAAAAAGGAACTGAGAGAGTTCTGTTTAAAGTGTTTTTCCAAACTCTATAATCTTGAAAAACCTTCGAGTTTTCTATCTTTGGACTCGTTAAACAAACATTGACAGACCCGTAATGGGACCAAACCACTCCTTCTTAGGGTTCATTAAACATACTCCGAGGGACTCATCCGAAGGATGAACTTACATCAACAAGCATATGTTATCCTCCTCAAGCTTGCGTAAAAATAAAGAGGTACTTCCAGAAATGGTGGGGAAAAATTTGGGAAAGGGATATGTTTTCGTCTTCGTATTAATTGGTAGTAAGTGTTGCTCTTGAACATGACACCCCCTATTCATCATTTGAAGTCAGTTTGGGAAATCCATTTGCCTCTCATTCGATTTGCTACAAGGTCATTCCCTGTGTCGTCTCTGAGTCAATGCTGCCAAATCATTGGTCGTGTCGTTCATATGTTCAAGAGAAGTCCACATAAAAACCTATATTGATTCGGCCATCTGCAGTTGTCCATTTTCTCTGTGTCGGCCTTCCCTGTGTCCGGTCCAATGTACATTAGGCTCTTTTTCACCTTCAAAATCAATTACTTATTTCGTGTCATTGATGGGGGATACATCAAGGCCCTCCTGTGACGAGTTTTGTTCTGTCGACTTCAACTCATTATCTGGAATCAAGACTTAGAAATCATTTAGTACCTTGGAACTTGCATGCCTCAATGGCAGGTTTCCTCGCTTTCAACAGTGGGTTTACATCATTGACCCCTGATCGAAAGATTCCATCAGATTTTCAACTTCAACTCATTCATTCACACTCGATGGATTGTACTAGGGTACATTGGGAGTCATTGACATCAATGGTGATTTCCCTCGCACTCGTTAACGGTTTCATCAATGACCGGTAATCAAGTGGTTTCTGTCGTGTTCGACTTCGACACATGTAATCACATGGTCAGATTCGTACTTTGGGCGACGAAATTGAAGACCCTGGATATCATCTTTTTGTCCAGGTTGCGATGGAGTATGTATAATCTGTGACACAAAGATCCACTGTGTATGTTTCGTGGCTATGTTTTCTCAATTTGAAATTTCTCGCATAGATCCATAGTGTATTCCTGGTGGCTATGCTATATTTTGACAGCATGGATCCACAGTGTATGATTGGTGGCCATGACCCAGGTCTAAAATTGTCATCAGTCTATGATCTGAGTATGGGAATGCCTACCTCGAAATTGGTATATATATGATATTCTGCAGATGCTTGGTTGTTCGCAGGTTTTCGATTAGGTGTGCTCCTGGTTCCCGACACACACATATGGCTTACAAATTATTTCGGCTGTCACTGGTTCCAAACTCATACTTTGGGGGGCATTCTATTACCCATGATTTTGGTCCTCATGATGATGTATCAATGATGGTGTACTCAGGCTCTTCATAAGAACTTTTACCTGAGAAAAGTTGCTTTCTTCTCTTTCCAAAAATCTCAGTTTTGAGGAAGGTTCGCAAGCTGCTAATACATTTGCCTGCGAGAATGCATGATTCTCGCAGGCTTCCTTAAGCCAGGGTGTGAGAAGTTCACACTGTGCTGAACTGCTAGGGTGTGAACCCTCTCTAAAGCAAGGAAAAAGTTGAATTCTCGATGCTTCTAGAAGGGAATCTTCGAGAAGGATGAGATGGCATTCGAATGGTTATACTAGTACTGGATTTCTTGATATTTTGGGATCATTTTTATCTAAGTAACTAATCCATTCTCTCCTATATATTGAGGGAATTCTCATGGAAAATGTTAAGCATAAGCATACAAGCAAGATTCATTGGATAATTAGTGAAATATTGTGTGAAGGATTGAAGCTACAGAAGCCTAGAGACTCCAGCCATCTAAGGAGCTAATCTTCTTCATGCAAGTGAGCAAGTGTGTGTGTCGGAGCTAGGAGCCATCGAAAGGACGTTTGCAACATCAAGGCTCAGGTTGTAAGCTTTGATTTCCATTAATATGATACAATAATATGTCCCTTTCCCATAAAGTTGATTACACTTTATTGTATAACTCCTTGATCATATACATAGATTAGCTGTTGAATGAATTGTGCTTTCTTCACTCCATTTGGTTTGTGTTGTTATGGTCTTTACCGCGTGAGAGCATTGGAGTGAAGCAGGAGCAACAAAGACCAACGGAAGCAATTATAAGGTATGTCCCTTGTTCTTGCCTCTATTTAATTCAATAGTTAGAATCTAGGGAAAGAGTCCTATTCTGTCTTGCTTTGTTCTAGATCCAGGTGGATCTAGGAAGATCGGTTTGTGTTCGCACTTACAGATTTATCCTATAATAGCCACCTTCAGTTCTCTCATACTTACCAGGTGCCTCGAAGGTCCAGGCAGTTGACCTAACACTTACAGCTCGAGAGTCTATTCTTTGTACCCTCAAAGAAAATTTGGTCATGGCACAGAAGCACATGAAGCAATAAGTAGATCAAGGTTGCTCTGAATGTCAATTTGAAGAAGGGGATCAGGTGTTTCTTCGACTGTAACCTTACAATAAAACTTCCCTCAAGGCCAAGAATTGTTGTCAGAAAAACAGGACCGCGGAGCAATAAAACAAATGCAGAAACAAAACACAGAAGACACACAATACAAGAGAGACACAGATTTACGTGGTTCACCCAGTGTGGGCTACGTCCACCAGAGAAATTGCCAGGTCCTTCCTTTATTATTATCCAGCAAATGAAGGGATACAACCTACAACAAAACCTGCTATAACTTCCTCTTCTTTCTCTCACAGCCTCCTATCTCAGAATACAATATTCACCATCAATCATAGCTGCAATACATTTCTCTCATAAAAGAGGGTTGCCTTCTAGGGAAAAAAACCCTAACATAATCTCTACCATTAGATCTGCGACCTTATAATGAACGGTCCAGATTTACAATGAAATTACAATATACTTTTACAAG